>OVBB01001132.1:0-15719 GCA_900406415.1 Isatis lusitanica
TCCTCTGGGTCGTTTGGACTCGCACCAACTTGCTCAGAGGTTGCTCCTTTTCGAAGGTCAAGGAAACGCAGTTGAGCTCATGAGTTTGGCGTAAAATCCTTAAATTGCGTACTGTTGCATACGCCTTCGTTCAGAAAAATATCAGGGGCAGATTTGACATATTTTTCTGACATAATGAATGGCTTTGTAAGGGCAAGCTTATAGACATCACAGGGGTCTCGGGCCCTTTATGTCTGGGTATTCCCTTCTCTGCGAAGGTTTCAGATGCAATTTGTGATGGTAGGTGGATTGTTGGCACTCGACGGAGGAGAAGCCACACTGATCTTATCAATAGCATCCTTCAGGAGCCGGTTCCTGATGTCGATCTGGGTATGGATATCACTCTCCGGAAGCATTTCACAGACACGTACTCAGATACTTTCTCAGCAGTTAAATCATGGGATAAGATTCGAACGGGAAGGAACATAGTCGACTGGTCAAACTGGTCAAAGTCAGCGATCAACAGTCAAATTCAACTGTCAACGGTCATACTAGTCAAAGTCAACGGTCTGACGAGTCAGAATCAAACCGGACCTAAACCAATTAAACCGAACCGGACCAGACAAAACCAGACTCAAATTGATTTAAACCAGAAATTGAACCAAACCGAATTGAAATTGATCTAAACCAAAAATTAAATTAAACCGGATCAAACCAAAAATCAAATAAAATTGAACCAATCAAACCAATCGAGCCAAACGAATTGAATTAAACCGGGTCACCGGCGAGTCACCGAGTCACGGTGACGACAGCCGGCAGGAGGCGGAGGCTTACCGGAAATGTCACCGGCGACGACGGCGGTGCGGCGGAGACGGTGGCATATGGGGATCACGTGTGGCTGCTTGCGACGGCGCGTAAGGCGCGTGGCGGTGGTTGCTGAAGCTGATCTTGGTCGCGTGAATTCGTCTCGTCGAGGTGAATCCAATGGTGCCCTTAGATTTACGAGAAACATGACGGTTAAAGAGTTATGATCGATTTATCAAACGGCCAATGATAAAGGAGATCTGAAAAGCTTTTCCGGCTTACCGTCGATGCGGATCGACGGTGGAGACGGTGGTCTACGAGGTTCCTGGGACAGGTCGATGGCTCTATTTATGCACAGTAACAACGTTTTTAGGGTTTGTGGTGAAAAAGAAAGGAATAGAACTCTATTTATAGTAGAAGTTACCTAGGGTTTCTGGGTGGGCAATTGGACTTTGCTGGGCCTGAAGTATCGGGTCGTTACAATATGTTTCTACATATACGAGAAATCAGGATGTTACAATAAGCTTCCTACATATTCTATCTACCAGCCGAGAATAACCGACATCTTCTAGAGTTCTTTTCATCACAATACTAAAAACTTATCATCTTTATGATTCCATACCACTCCATTTGAATAATATTCTGCATAATCAAAATGTATAACCGTGGCACAAATACTATGCATTCTCTCTTGAAAATGAACAATAAACATCATTATTACGATTTAGTTGTACCATTTATACTAATTGTACCTTTCATATTATTCACAATTCATACAAATCATACTAGTTATACTATGATGCGTCGACGTGATGAAAGCTATGATGTATGGAATCTAAAGCGGTACGAAGAAGTGGAATCTTCTCGAAACGCGGAAGCGATTTTTTTGAAAAAAATTGGTAAATGGGTACTTGTTGGTAGCATTTGAGAAAAATTTGGTAAACGGGTATATTAGGATAAGTATGTGTAAGACCTAAACTGAAGTTTGAGATAAGTTTTGTAAGATATATATGTTATCTTATATATTGTAGAAAATATTAATATATTATTAAGAAAAGGAAAAGCACAAAACAATTTGTATTGCAACTTCATCTAATTTTAATTTGTATGATATTGATTAAAACCAAAAAAAAGTGAATTATAATTTAAGAAGAACACTTGTGTACATGAATTAGCGGATCAAATGGTTTGGATTGAAATGGATTGGGTTGTAATGGATGAATCGGTCAAATGGATTGAGTTAACCATTAATCCACTAACTTTTTATTAAAACTAAATAAATATCATCTATTTATTAATGAAATTTAAAATAATAATAATTTTCTCTCCAAAACCATAATCCCTCATTTTCTTACCAAAACTATTATTCTGAATTTCAGGTCAAAAATGTGATTCCAAGCTTTTCTGCCAAAAGTGATTTCCAGTTTTTCCGCCAAAAACGTGTTTCCGAGTTTTCCCGACAAAAATATAGTTTTGAATTTTCTTGCCAAAAATATAGTTTCAAGTCTCCCCGCTAAAAACGTGATTTCCTGTTTTCCCGCCAAAATATAGTTTCGAGCTTTCCTGCCAAAATAGTAATTTCTAGTTTACCCGCCAAAAACGCGGTTCAGAATTTTCCCGCCAAAAACTTGGTTTCGAGTTTTCCCGCCAAAAACTTGGTTTCGAGTTTTCCCGCCAGAATCGAGTTTTCCTTCCAAAATTGTGTTTTAGAGTTTTTCGGCCAAAAACGTGGTTCCGAGTTTTCCATCCAAAAACGTGATTTCTACTTTTCCCGTCAAAAACGTGTTTCCGAGTTTTCCCGCCAAAATGTGGTTTCGAGGTTTCCTGTCAAAAATGTGTTTTCGAGTTTTGCCGCCAAAACGTGGTTCCGATTTTTCTTGCCAAAATCATAGTTCCTGTTTCCAAGTTCCCCTCCACAAAACGTGATTTGTAGTTTTCTCGTCAAAAATGCGTTTTCCCGCCAGAAACACGTTTCCTCGTTTTCCAGCCAAAAATATAGTTTCGATGTTTCCCGCCAAAAATGTGTTTTCTAGTTTTCTCACCAAAAATGTGTTTCCGAGTTTTCCCGCCAAAAAATTGTATCCGAGTTTTCTCGCCATAGATTGTGTTTCTGAGTTTACATGGTTACAAGCTTGATGATGAAGGTATAAATATTATTAATTATCATGATTGGCTTGTTGTGAGTTGATGACTATAACAATATTTTCTTATGAACTGTAGATAATAATGGTGAAGGTGAGATGGTAATTATTCTATCAGTTTCAAATGATGTGGAAGAACACTCTGGAAGCAGCCAAAGAATGGTAAGATCTTTGATCTTTGTGAGATCCCTAAGTTTGATGACTTGAATATTAAGGTTTTGTGTTTCTGCAGGAACATCAATTCATGACATAGAATCTGGAATGGTCAAGTTACTCACACAAGAAGCAAATCAAGTTGGCTGCTAGTGAGTGATCTCCATTATGAGCTTCTTGGATTTTTTTTTTGTTGTTTCTTTGTTTTATACAATTTTATTATTTTTGGATGTTTATGATGAGGCGTTAAGAAGCATACAAGCGGCTGATGGATTGCTATCCGAAAGAAGTTGCATTTATTGTTGTTCTTTAATTTTTTTTTGTTTGATACAATTTTGATTATATGGAAAGAAATGAAAAAAAAACAAGTTAAATACAAATGGATAAACTCGTTAAAACCATTAACTCATTATGTTAATGTATTAATGGTTTAATCCAAACCATTAGTTTAATGAGTTGGATAAAACCATTATCCATTTAGTAATGAGCTAATGAGCTGATGGTTTGGTTTGGTTTGGATTAACCAATTTGACACCCCTAATCATGGCTAAAAACACTAAAAAAACATGATGAATCAACTTCCCTAGACTTAGCTTTTGTTTGCCTTCAAGCAAAAAAAAAAAAAAAACCAAAAGCTCTTTGATCACGAGTTACAATTGATGAATCTCTGTAAATAGCTCAGGCCTTTGGAATTTGCTAGAAGTATTGGTTTTTCTAGTAGACATGTCAGGCTTTGGATATTCTATTAGTCTTAATTGAATGGATCATGCAGATATGATCACTAAGTAAAAACAGCCAGCTCAACATTCTAAGAGAGTTCATAAATTCCAACAAAATTTTGATTCAATAAATCAATTTTGACACAACTTGACTTGATTCTCAATATCAAAACACAATGTCATAAACTACCTCCCCCAGACTTAAACAAAACTGTCCCCAATGTAATTAACTCAAAGATTGGTAAAAACCAATGAAAAACGAATGAAGCAAATGAAGAAGGTTGAGTATACTTACCTGTAGGCGGACTCCAGGCTCCCTGTCTTTTTTTTTTGCATAAAACAAAACCAAAAATGGTGAAAACAAAACTAAATTCAAAGAAAAATCAAACATACAAGGGAGTCGCCTCTCACTAAGCGTTTGTTTTCGGTCATTAGCTTGACTGTGTCGTGGTTTAGACATATGGTGGATCAGAGAGTGGCAGTTAGATCTGTAGGGAAGAATATCTCATCATCCAATGTGGTGTATTGGCAGTGGACGCATGTGGTCGACCAAGGAAGTTAGGAATATTATCCGGGTGGGCTCTTTTCTTGGGTGGGACACTTCTTTGTCATGTAGGCACATCTAGAGTAACTCGAAGAGGGTGTCGACCAACACTGATTCTTTGACGTGGATCCTGCACTTATTTCAGCTGTAATGTCATATGATGCTTCCTTGAGTGACTCAGCATCTGTAAGGGTCTCAACAAAAAATGTCTGACCATCAATGGTGGATCCCCCCTTACAAATGTCTATTTCAAAACTCATGACGATATCACCTAAATCAAGCTTTATCTTCCACTTTCTCACATCTATGATGGCACCAGCTGTAACCAAGAAGGATCTTCCCTGAAGAAGAGGATCTTTTTCTTCATCATACTCCAAAACCACAAAGTCAGTGGGAATCATGCAGCCTTCAATCTTGAGTGGAACATCCTCTAATTAAGACACCTTCTGGAATCATTTTCAATCAATCAGCTAGGATAAGAGAGATCCTTGTTGGCTTGAGATCAGTCATCCCAAGGCTTATAGCAACATAGTGAGGAATCAAATTAATGCTTGAGCGAAGATCACTGATATGTTATGATTTTGACCCATACTAACCTTAGTATCTAATAGTTTTCTAGAGTTTTTGAGTAGCTTTCAGGTGATTTTAGGTAGCTATGAAGCTGATATTAGAGTTTGGAGCAGTTGAAGCCTTAAGAACAGAAAAGAACCAGAATTGAATCAAAGAAGGCAAAACTTGCGAAGTTCTACAAACTCTGATCGGCAAGCACCCACTCCCGATTTCAGCTACCAGCGAGCACCCGCTCGCACCTCCGGGAGAAAAAGAAGGAAGGTCAATTTGACCTAGTCCTTATCACGAAAATAAAGGAGGCAGCCGCCGAAGATGAGCCGATATATATACTCCTCTTAGTTTTTGGTTTTTATTCATCTTTTACTTTTGCTTTTAGCTAAAACACATCTTAGAGCTTTCTACTTGTAAGGGAGAAGCTCTCTACTACATTCTGAGAAGATTTTTGAACCATAGTAATTCTATTTTATCGATGCAGTCTTTTTATTCAGTTGCTTTGTTTCTTTCATCTTTACTTATGTCTGAGTAGATCTCTTAGTTAGGTTAGGGTTTTCAAACGAATTCTTGAGCTAGGGTTAAACACAAATAGGCAATTAAAAGCGATGTCTTCACCCTTGTTGTTCTTTATGCTAAAATCGAATTGATCACTTGATTTTATGATATTAGGTTTAACTTAGACAACGACAGTTGCTAGGTTGCTAGAAGAAACATTGATGAGCAATTTATTCTATGCCTGCGAAAGTAGATCTGTAGGAGAATTGTGAGCGTATCAAACATGATCTACAATGCTTGTTAGCAATTTCTAGAGCCAACACCATTTAGGATTTTTAGGTCGTTTGACAAAGTTATTGCTTCCACGACAGTGGATCACTATTATCTTTATGTTTGAGTTCTAGACTTGTGCTGAATTGAGCCTGAATAGTTGCTTGATCCTTGCTCTGAATTGCCTGCGATTTATCCTAACCTAGCGCTTTTTATTAATTGATTTGCAACTAATTTCGATTTGTTACTTGTTAACCACATTACCAAACCTCATCTTGATTTGTCTTAGCTTTTTTATTTAACTCATTAAACTATAGTGTAATCTTGGTCCTTTTGGGATTCAACCCCTAAATACTACTTCGCTTGTTGTGCACTTGCAGTAGGAAATTAGGGTTAAAACTCTGTGTATCAAGTTTTTGGCGCCGTTGCTGGGGACCAAATTTTTACCTTTGGTTTACGGTTAAATTTCTAGACTAAATACCCTACTGAACTCATTCTTCTTTTTCTGTTTTTTTTTTTTTTTTGTGTTTCAGGTGCATGTCCACAAGAAGCACGAGAAGCAGAAACAACAACGATCTAGTCAGTTTATCAAACGACGAACTAGCTCGGCCAGAACGAGAGAACAGGCAAAGACGCAACACACCTGTTCCAGAACCAGAAACATCTGACACCGCCTCTTCAGACATGGGCGACCAAACTGACATGGCAGCTCAGCTGCAAACCCTTCAGGCAGCCATGGAGCAGCTNGCCAGAACGAGAGAACAGGCAAAGACGCAACACACCTGTTCCAGAACCAGAAACATCTGACACCGCCTCTTCAGACATGGGCGACCAAACTGACATGGCAGCTCAGCTGCAAACCCTTCAGGCAGCCATGGAGCAGCTGCGCTTACAACAAGAAAGGCAACTCGTGCAACTACCTGCTTTCGGAGACAAAGATGGAGCACACGCATACTATGAGAACCGAGCCGCAATCATCGCTCCGGCCCTTCAAAGGCAAGATTATGAGATCAAGCCATAGATGATTGCACTCGTAAAGCAGCACCTGTTTCACAGTTTACCTGCTGAAATACCGATGGATCACATCGAGAACTTCGAGGGGATCTATAGCACAACCGGCTCCAATGGTGTGCCTCCAGATTTCTTGAAGTGCAAGCTTTTCCCCTTCTCTCTTGTGGGAAAAGCCTCACGGTGGTTAATGTCTTTACCACCAGGCTCTTTGGCGACTTGGGCCAATGCGAGATCAGCTTTCTTAGACAAGTTCTACACTAAGTCTAAGACCGCGGCCTTGAGGAATAAGATCTCCTCATTTGAGCAACACTCCGGGGAATCCATCAATGAAGCATGGGAGCGGTTTAAGGAATACAAACGTGAGTGCCCTCACCACGGGTTTAGCGACAAGCAGCTGCTCGGCACCTTCTATGACGGAGTAGAGTGGGACTACATAAACACTTTGAATGCAGCAAGTAACGACGACTTCTACACCAAGTCAAAGGAAGGAGCACTCGAACTGATCGAGAACTTGGCCGCAAGCCCCAGCAACAAAAGCCAGGAGTATGATAGGTCGAAGAAGGTCAATAGCATGGACTCCAAACAGATTTTGGAACTCGCAGCTAAGGTTAACCTTCTCCTGAAGGGAAACCAAAAGACGGCCCACTTTGTGGATGAGAATGGAGAAGCATCCCTCGCTCAAGTCTATGAGGAAGAAACCAGTGATGATCAGATGGAGGTCAACTATGTGACCGGACAAGGTTTCGGACAGAACCGTGGTTTTAACAACCAAGGTTTCAACATTCATCCGAACCTGTCCTATAGGAGCACCAATGTGGAAAATCCACAAAATCAGGTTTATCCTAAGCAAAGGAAATCAGCCGCAAATGGGTTTCCAGAAGAACTACTCCAACAACTACCAGAACCGATCATTCGTTCCTAATCAGAACCGATTTCAAAGAGGAAATCAACAAAGGCAGCCATTCATGAACTCGCAGCCTCAGCTGTTCCCGAATCAGCCCCCTTCCTCTTCAGCCACCGGCTCCCAAGACGAGCTGAAGAACATGATGCAGCAACTAATGGCGAGTCATCAAAAAGCGGCGACTGAGATTAACTCTAAGGTTGACACGATGTATGTCGATCTTAATGGGAAATATGAGGCTGTATGGACTCATATGAAGCAGCTCGACGTCCAGATTGCACAGACATCTGAATCAATCAAGAGGACCCCATGAACTTTGCGTGGAAAGGTTGAAATGCCCAGGAAGGAATTCGTCAACGCCATTAAACTAAGGAGTGGAAAGACACTTCACGAGGTAGCTGCTTCAAGATCGGCAAAAGGTAAAGAAACAGAAACAGAGCACGTGCTCCCACCCAATGAGCACCTGCTCCATGGGCATCAGAGTAACCGTGAAAAGGGTGTCTCAAGCAACCTCGTGACACATGCTGGAACATCATCTTCTCCTTTTGACATTCTGGAAGATGACGCGACGGAGCACCCCGACAAATCCTCAGAGCACGTGCTCGGCCGGACTTCACCATCCACCTCTGTGCCGAAACCCACTGCGATTCCAGAGAGGGTGTACATGCCTAAGGCTCCTTACCATGTACCACCTAAGAAGTCACGCAAAGATTTGGAAGATGCAAAGTGCAGAGAGATGCTTAAAGATCTTACTATTAAACTCCCTCTTGCCGATGCTGTTCAGATGATCCTGGCCCTAAAGCATTAAATGAAGACTTTGGTATCAGGGAAAGTAGCTGAAGAGGAGAATGTGATGGTAGTCTCCAATGAGTGTAGTGCTGTTCTGCAGAATAAAGTGCTAAAAAAGCAAGGTGATCTGGGTAAATTCGTCTTATCTATTAAGATCGGCCCCATGACTTTCGCATGTTCTCTGTGCGATCTCGGTTCCAGCGTAAATCTCATGCCATACTCTGTGGCAAAGCGGTTAGGTTTCACCAAGTTTAAATCCACGCGCATCTGGTTAGTCTTCGCAGATAGATCAACAAAGCTTCTGGTGGGCATGTTAGAGGATCTTCATGTAAGGATTGGTGATACTTTGATCCTTGCGGATTTCATAGTTTTGGAACTTGAGGAAGAACCAAAGGATCCTCTCATTCTAGGCCGCCCATTCCTCTGCACAGCTGTTGCAATAATCGATGTACCGAATGGAGTGATTGATCTTCAGTTGGGTGACATGGTGATGACATTCGAGATGAACAAGCTGTTGAAGAAGCCAATGCTCAACGGCCAGACTTTCACTGTGAAAGGTACAGACGATATGTACGACAAGGCAGCTGAAGAATTATTATGTCCAGACCCCCTAGAAACCGCCCTTACCCTAGCGGAAAGAGAGCATGGTTTCTTGAGTGAAGATGCTGACAGTTTCGCCAAGATGCTAGATTCCAGCCGGCAAATAGAACAGATGGTGGCTTACATGAGTTTGGACGATGAGAAGAAATTGGCAGAAAAAGCTAGAGCACCTGCTCAAATACCAAGAGCACCTGCTCCACCACTCGACCCGATTGACAGTCCTTGGAGCGAGTTGAAAGCTCCTAAATTGGAGCTTAAAACCCTACCAGCTTGGCTAAGGTACGCATTCCTTGGAACAAACTCTACCTATCCTGTGATTGTGAATGCCAATTTAAACAATGTGGAAGTAGCCTTGCTCTTATATGAACTTCAAAAATATAGAAAAGCAATAGGATACTCACTTGCGGACATTCCTGGAATCTCACCTGATCTTTGCATGCATAGGATACATCTAGAAGATGAATCGATGAGTTCTGTAGAACATCAGAGGAGGTTAAACCCGAATATAAAAGATGTTGTAAAGAAAGAGATAATGAAACTTCTAGAAGCCGGAGTAATTTATGCTATTTCTGATAGAACTTGGGTTAGTCCTGTTTATGTAGTCTCTAAGAAGGGTGGAATCACTGTCATTAAAAACGATAAGGATGAATTGATACCAACTAGGACTGTGACCGGCCATAGAATGTGCATAGATTATCGCAAGCTTAATGCCGCAATTCGCAAGGACCATTTTCCTCTACCCTTTATTGATCAGATGCTTGAAAGGCTCGCTAACCACCCTTACTACTGTTTCTTAGATGGTTATTCAGGGTTCTTTCATATTCCCATTCATCCAGACGATCAAGAAAAAATGACATTCACTTGCCCCTATGGCACGTTTGCTTACCGGCGCATGCCATTCGGCTTGTATAATGCTCCAGCAACCTTCCTGTGATGCATGATGTCCATCTTCACTGACTTGATCGAGGACATCATGGAGGTGTTCATGGATGACTTCTCGGTGTATGGAGACTCTTTCTCTGACTTTTTATCTAATCTATGCAGGGTACTTAAGCGATGTGAGGATAAGCATCTTGTTCTGAACTGGGAGAAATGCCACTTCATGGTCAGGAACGACATTGTACTTGTTGACAGAGCAAAAATCAAAGTCATGATGAACTTGCAACCACCTACTTCAGTCAAGGGCATCCGTAGCTTCTTAGGCCATGCCGGTTTCTATAGGCGCTTCATCAAGGACTTCTCTAAGATCGCCAGGCCCCTAACACGCCTTCTCTGTAAGGAGGTGAAGTTCGAGTTCGATGGTGCCTGTCTCGAGGCTTTCCACACTATCAAAAGAGCACTTGTTAGCGCACCCGTTGTACAACTACCAGATTAGAGCCTACCTTTTGAGGTTATGACAGATGCGAGTGACTATGCAGTTGGTGCGGTTCTTGGCCAAAGAAAGGAGAAGAAGCTCCATGTGATATATTACGCCAGCCGCACATTAGATGATGCTCAGTGCATGTATGCCACAACCGAAAAAGAGCTCATAGTTGTAGTCTTTGCCTTCGAGAAGTTCAGATCATATCTTGTCGGCTCCAATGTCATTGTACACACTGATCATGCAGCACTCAAGTACTTGCTGACTAAGAAAGATGCTAAGCCACGACTCCTCCGGTGGATCCTTCTCCTCCAAGAATTCGACCTTGAGATAAAGGATAAGAAAGGGATAGTCAATGGAGCTGTCACCACTTGTCTAGGATGAGAATCGATGAAGATACCCCACTTGGTGACAGTCTCCCTGAAGAGCAAATTTATTCGATTGGCGTTTTTCAGATTGAGGAAGCTAGTGCTCCCACCAAGCGAGCACCTGCTCAGTCCGGATTCTGTCATCAGATTGAAAGAGACCCACATCCTCAAATACCCTGGTTTGGCGAAATAGCAAACTACCTAGCCGCTGATCTGGAACCGTGAGGCTTCATAGGCAACAAACAGAAGAAGTTCCTCAAAGATATCCCCCATTACTTCTGGGATGAGCCAGACCTATACAAGCATTGCCCAGATGGAGTTTTCAGACGATGTGTAGCTGAGGAAGAGATCCCAGAGATCCTGTTCCATTGTCAAGGCTCCTCCTATGCCGGTCACTTCGTCACTTTTAAAACAATCTCCAAGGTTTTGCAAGCTGGATATTGGTGGCCTACAATGTTTAAAGATGCTCAGTGCTATGTCTCTAGATGCGATTCATGCCAGCGACAAGGCAACATTAGCAAGCGCAATGAGATGCCTTAGAAATTCATTCTTGAAGTAGAGGTTTTTGACATATGGGGCATCGACTTTATGGGTCCATTCCCATCCTCTTTCGGGAATGAGTATATACTTGTTGCGGTGGATTATGTGTCCAAATGGGTTGAAGCATTAGGGAGTCCCACAAACGATGTAAGAGTGGTGATCAAGATGTTCAAATCCATCATCTTCCCGAGATTTAGTGTTCCGCGAGTTGTTATCAGCGATGGAGTCTCTCATTTCATCAATAAGATCTTCGAGACTCTATTGCGCAAGAATGGTGTAAACCATAAGGTCACCACTCGTTATCACCCGCAAACCAGCAGTCAAGTCGAGATCTCCAACCGCGAAATCAAGAGCATTTTAAAGAAGCCTGTGGGCACAACTAGGAAGGACTGGGCTTCCAAGCTAGACGACGATTTATGGGCTTACCGAACCGCCTACAAAACACCACTCGGAACAACTCATTTCCACCTCGTTTATGGCAAGGCTTGTCCCCTCCCCGTTGAGCTGGAATTCAAAGCTGCATGGGCTGTCAAGCTTCTCAACTACGACATCAAACCAGCTCCGGACCGACACATGATGCAGCTACATGAGCTCGAAGAGATTAGGCATCTCGCCTATGAGAATTCGAAGATCTACAAGGAGCGAACCAAAGCCTATCAGGACAAGCGTATCCTAGCTCGTAGCTTTGCTCCCAACGACCAAGTCTTACTCTTCAACTCCCGGCTGAAGCTGTTTTCACGGGAAGCTGCGATCATGGTGGTCTGGTCCTTTTACAATCAAAGAAGTACGATCTTATGGAGCTGTGGTGTTGTTGGACGACAAAAGGAGAGAATTCGTTGTCAATGGTCAGAGTCTGAAGTCGTACCTCGCTTATTCATCTATCGCACAAGGGGAATCCTTTCCTTTAAACGACCCCCCCTCAAGCCTAATCAGCTTACCAAGTCAAGCTAGAGACTTAAAACCAAACGCTGAGTGGGAGGCAACCCACTGGTAAGTGCACATATTTCTTTTTTATTCCCCATTTTCTATTGATTTTTGGTTTTGTTTTTTCTTTATTTCAGATAAAAAAAAAAAGGGACGGTGATACATTGAAAGAATTTTCTACATCAGAGGACACATGAAAAAGAAGTAGGCAAAATTCAGACATTTGCGGAACCCGCTCGGAGCACCTGCTCTGGTTCATCGAGCACACGCTCGAGCCAGGTAAGTTCCCTGAGATTTTCAAAACGGTTTTACGCCAGCGCTTTTCAAAGCCCACACCATGTTTTATAAACCCTGGCCGCCTTTTTTTTTTCCTTTTCATTTTTTTTTCCTTTCTCTCTCTTTTCCTTTTTCTTCTTCCCTCTTTCTCTCTTCCTCCGCGGTTCTCTCTCCCTATATCTCTCTTGACGGTTTTCCAAAAAACCCCCATCTCCCCTTCTACACAACATTTTGAATTCTTCACCAATTTTAAAAGTTTTTGGGTCGATTTTGTGTTCTTTTTCACCCTCATCACAAATCTGCTCTCGCTTTCACGATCCCACCGAGGTAAGTCTCCTAATTTCTCTCTTCTTGGTCCGCCATTGTTGAGGTACTCTGTACTCTAGACCCATTCATTATGTTTGTGTCGACTCGGTTGTGTGTAGCCCTGTTTTGCACCCGATTTTAGCTAAACTCACCTTTATTAATCATCTAAATTGATTCACATGCATTATCCTGAAAAGATTGAGAGTCATTACTTGATTTAGGAGGCTGAGTTTTAGATTTTGGAATTGCGATTTGATTTACCCTTTGCCGACTTCGCGCATGCATTGATCGGAACCCAGCCGTAGACATAGTTTCTTTTGCTGCGTTTCATTTGAACCTCGCCATCTCCCTTTTGTGTTTATTGCTTGCTTGTTTCTCGCAGGCACCCATGGCTCCTAACCAACACTACTCAAGCCGCAAAGGGAAAGCACCAGCGCAGGCTCAGCCACCAATACCGAGCAAGCTCCTCTACCCTTGGTCGTGCCCTGAAAGCACACCATTCGACCTTCCCGACGACACACTTCCCCTCAAATCGGAGGATCACTGGGATCAGCTAGATGCGGCTCACTACAACAGAATGCTGAAGATCAAATTCCTACCCACTCACCTCCTCTGTTTCGAAACACTTGAGCTTCTCGGTCTCAAGGACCAGGTGATGATGCTGCTCAGCAAATCCGACACCTTCGGTCTCGCCCTTGAGAACTAAGTACTCTTCCCCGACCTTGTCCGCCAATGCCTCGCCAACAAAACTCTTCAGGATGCTACTCTCTTCTTCAAAGCCGGCGGTCGCCGTTTCAGTGTACCCATGATGCGCTTCAACTCAGTCTACGGGTTCAGCGAAGAAGTTCAGGAGCTTTCTTTCCCTAAGAAGTTCAAGGAAGCCGACCCCTTTGGCACACCATCGCGCATGGGCAATATATCTCCAACTCTGCGACACAATCTAGCATCCGGCATCCTGCACTTCGCATCTTTGCCCGGATCCTCAGCAACATGTTCTTCAACAGAGGCGAAGGCAACAAAGTGCACATGGACGAGCTGCTCGTGCTATACATCGCTTGTGGATCCTTGCTTATCGACTCTTCGGGAGCGCATACTCTCCTCCTCGGAGCACCCGCTCCCTCCACCTATCGGAGCAACATGGGGATCCTATTCATGGAGATGCTCTGCTCCCTCAAAGACAGGACCGGTGTAAAGACCGAACGCATTAGCTCTCTCCTCAACACTCTTTTCAAGTTGGTTAAGCTCGAGATGATCTATATTGAGCACGTACCCGAGGCTGAGAGGATGAACATCCAGCATCTCATTCATTCCCGCATTATCACAGCTGTTGATGTTGGCCGTTTCCTCTACCATTATCGCGGCATCAGCGGTCGTCCGCAGCATATCCCTCTACCGTCTGAGGCCCTCACTCGTCTACAGCATGTCAATGATTTGAGTTTTTCTCATGAGGCTTTCCTACTCGAGGGAGCACCTGATCAGCCTATCCATGGCGACTTCGCCAGCTCCTCTCGCGCACCACCGTCTCACCAGGAGGGTGCACATATGGCAGATCCCCCATTCATCCCCACACCTCATTCGCCCAGCGCCAGCGACTACGATCTNTTTCGCCGTTGGATGATCACTTCGCAAAGGAAGAACAACACATTGATGCAACGGATTCTTCAGCGCCTCTTCAGCGGTTGTTGTCACCACTCTGCTGCGGCTGCAACGAGCCCATCCGAGAGACGCCCATGCCGCCACCGCCGCACCAGCTGAGCTCGGAGTAAGAGCCCCGAGGACGCACCTGCTCCCTAGCTCCGCGTACCCGCTCGTATCCGTCTCTCTCTTTTCTTTCTATCTTTTCTTTTTATTTTCTTGTTTTCGTTTACTCCTCTGGTTTATTTTCCCACCGTGACGGTGTGAAGTAAGTATGGGGGAGGTTCGTATCAAGTCTGCACTTTGTTTCTTGTTTTTGACTTGTCTTTATTTTGAGTCAGTCTGCTATGTGGGTCAAATTAACTCTTGTGGAGATTATGACCAAAATCTATAATGAACTTTTTAACCATTTATGAATTTGACATGCTTTCTAGTGAACATTGTTGCAGAATGTAGAATACAGAGATTAGCCGAGGCTTCTTCACATTCGGATCCTTCTTCCAGGCCAGAAAACTTCAATCCCTTTAAGGTTCTATCGGATAGGCTTTAGACTCTATTTTATCTGGACGTAATTTGGACTTTAATTCT
Organism: Isatis lusitanica; assembly: GCA_900406415.1. NCBI lineage: Eukaryota > Viridiplantae > Streptophyta > Magnoliopsida > Brassicales > Brassicaceae > Isatis > Isatis lusitanica. The sequence goes on from OVBB01001132.1 coordinate 14,968, forward strand.
TCTTGTTATAAGCACTAGGATTAGAAAACGTGTTACATCATATATTCAGGACTTCTTATCGCTTTTACCACTCTTGCTGATCCTGAATAGCTGGCTTTTGGTTAGTACCTCACCTTGACCCTAATCTCTTTTCAACCCACTTGCACTCGTATTTTTTTTCTCATTCATCCAGAAATGTGCAAAAAGGTCGGGGAGAAAATGACTGACACAACTTTTGATTCACTCTTGCTGAAGAAGTCGTTGTAGTTAGAAGAAAAAAATTCTCATTGATACGAGCACACGCTCGCTAGCTTGGAGCACCCGCTCCACAATGTCCAGAAAAAAAAGTAACGAGATTTAACATGACCAATTGGGGTACAAGGACGAAAGAATTGCATCTCGCCTAAGGACAGACGCAATTGCAAGGCCCCCCCTATCCAAAAAAAAAAGAGAAGAGCTAGTAGCTCATGGATATGGGTTGGCGAGTTGGTTACTCAAAAGTGTGTCCTGAAGCATGAACAGATTGCACGGAAACAAGGAAAAGAAAAGGACCGAGTTGAGTATGGATTTTAGAGAAGGAGGAGAGTGAATTAGAGGTTATGGACATCAATAAGTCTATTCTCCCTTGCCGTTTTGTGCAATATCCTGCACTCTCTTTGGAATACGGTAACCCTAAACACTCTAAAGCTCCACTTTAAAATATTAGCCTTACCTTTACCGAACCTCGTTTCACTAAGCTAGTGTTCTTAGCAAGAAGCTCACGCCACCTCTAA
>OVBB01001134.1:0-15715 GCA_900406415.1 Isatis lusitanica
TTCAACGCTCCCATCGATCCACCAGTTCTGGATTTGCTAGTAGCTTATCTCGGTCCATATCTAAAGAAACAATACCATTCATTCAAGTGATAAAAATCGTGGGAAATCTTGTATCATACACCCTGTAAATCGTTGAACTTCTTTTATATTCCTAGGAGATCACATCGACATGAACGTGTTAATCTGGTTTGGATTGGCTTCAATCCCCGCTTAGTAACTATACACCCGAGGAATTCTCCTAACGTACACTGAAGGTACATTTTGTTGGTTTAAGCTTCATCAAAAACTTGTTTAGAATAAAAAAACATTGCTCTAACTTCCATTGTTAATTTCACCAAAATGTTTGTTGAAAATATTGTTCACGAGTTGCTTTGATGTTCATCAATCTGAAGGGCATCACCTTGTGATGTAGGAACTAGAGGGTGGTCCAGAATTCGTATGGAGGTTGTGGAACGAGGCAGCTGGCCGAAGGGCACCCTCTGCCATGCACACAATGATGGGAAATTTTTGGCTGGCCGAAGGGCGCTCTCCAACAAGCTCGGTGGATGGGATGAACAAAGGGGGATCAATGGACGCCACACAAAGGATGTAGATCTTTGTGATAAGTAAACTGTGGCCTTCAAGGATTCACATACAAGACGAGAAGCTGCTAGGGTTTTCAGAGAAAACTGCGTTATTTTATTAATCAAGTTCAAAAGTGAATATAGACTTAGTAGGAGACTTTAATAAATAGTCCGGCAGCCTAGACTTTCTTGGGTCGATAATGCTTAGACAAAATTAAGAATAGAACTCGGCCTAACACTTGGCCCAAAAAGCTAACAAGAGTTCAACATAAAAAGATAGAAAATAAAAGGACAAAACCTGCAAAAACCAGAAAAGGAAACTTGCTAATTGTAAACAAAACACACGTGTACCGTGACTTGAACCGGGGTGGCTGGCCGGTGGTAGAGAAGGCGTAAGATGAATATTCCAAGTTAATTATTTGGTCTGATCCATGTGTGTTGCTGGATATGGTGAATAGGTTGGTCTCATCACTTCCTTGAAAGACTGGTAGGAACGAGACAGTTCGGAAGTTGGTTGGTGGTCCGGGTAGTTCCGCGGTAAGGCCCTTGGTTGGGTTGAACTCCTCGTAGAGTCTGGTTGGGATTTCTTCAAATATCTCTCCTTGTTAAGTATCTTCCCTTTGAGCTCCTCGCGTTCCAGAAAAACGATCAAACTCTCCATTTTTTGGTTGAACTCTTTTCGTAAGGTCCTTGTTCCGGAGCGAGTTCTTGGTGTGTTCTTCATCGCTGGGATTATAACCTCCGTGTTGGTTCCAGGTGGTTCTTCGGGTGAGTGTTCGGGTGTGGCTTCATGATCTTGTAACAATAGATTCACTGATCAGATGTGAAAGAAGTTTTTTCCTGATTATCGGGGTTCATCATGATTTGATTGTATCCCGAGAAAACGTACATGAAAGTGCGCAAATCATGTTCTACAATATATTCGACCAAATGGTCTATGTGCGGTAAATGGAAACTGCATTTTGGACGAGCCTTATTAAGATCCGTTAAATTGATACATTTTCATTCTTTTACTTCACAGCTTTTGGATTTACCAGTTTAACATTGGGGTATGTGTTCACCTCGTGGCATATTATGTTTAAATCTATCCCTGACATATCTTCTGCCGACAAAGAAAATTAGATAAAAACCTCACGAGCTCTACCCTTAGCTCGACATTTAAGCTAGATCCAACTTTGACTTTTTGATCTAATTTTTCCTCATCGATTCCACCTTAATTTTTGTCTCCTCCTCCGTTTTAGCAGAGGTATTTAATTTTTATTGGGTGCTCATCTTGTGGCTGCTCAAATAACAAGACCTTGACATCTCCTGGTTTCCTCAAATAGTTTTAACTCCTTGTTATGGTACGTGGAAGGAGCTGTCTTCATTAGGTAAAGCCACAAATTTCCCAATATTAAATTATACGCGGCCGGTCTGTCAAAGACCACGAATTCCACCGTTTACGATATGCCTTCTGCTAGGACGGGCAGCTTTATGGTGCCCAAACACATAGCAGTGTCGCTTGTAAAGGTTATCAACATAATTGGAGGCCCCAAGAATTCCGCGTTACTTATTCTCGTTCTTTGTAATGTGTTCCAAAAGATGAGATTTACTAAACTTCCTATATTAATTAACACCCTCGATACTTCAAAGTTAGAGATGTCCAGTGTTATTACTAAAGAATCATCATGCAGCCTCGCGAGGTGTTGGGCTTCCCACTCCTCGAAGAATATGAACAAATTTTGGAGGCTCATTCGTTGATCACATCGACTTTCATTGAAGCACTTCGCCTGTGTTTTTTTATTGCTCTGATGGAATCACGGCATAACTTGGATACTCCCATAACAACCTTGATTTTCTTCTTCGGAGCCTCAGATCTTTCGTCCTCGAATATCTTTGCCTTTTCGTATTGGGCTGAGATCATGTGATATATGGCTTATCTTCAAAGAATCATATAACAAATACTTGAAAATTAAAATTGGAGAGGTCCCCTAATGCCCATAGGTCACTTAGATGTCTTCTTAAGATTGATATCCTTTGTTGTGTGACTATTGGTCCTATGTATTTCACAAAAGGTTTTTTTCGTTATGCACCCATGTGCTCGATTGTGTAGAGCTATATTTTGCTCGTCCGGGAGAGAAATTTTCAACGCTATTAGTACAATGGCTTGGGCTAAATAATATCTTTCGATCTTTTTCCTCCTTTTGCTTGGTCTTTCGAGGAGCAGTTCCTGTAATTTGTTTCACTGAGTGAAACTTCTTCGCAAGACTCAAATTTTTCTCTTCGGCTTCGACCCAACTTTTGGCCCGAAATAAGGCGTTTTGGATTGTTAGAGGTCGGTTTAAGATTAAATCTTCGCGAAACCTTGTGTCATACCAAAAGCCATTCAACAATGTTGTTATTGCCACATTCTATGGAATTCCAGGAATTTGTGACATAATATCTTTGATTTTCGTTATACAACCCCCCCCCCCCCNGCGTGATGTCATAGAGTTCGGTGTAGGAGATCCTCTTCTCCATGAACATTGAATACTTCTTGACAAGAATGGTCGAGAGCTCGTTAAAGCTTCCAATTATTCATGGCTCTAACTGAGTGAACCATAACAGTGTTTGCCCATAAAAAGTTTCAGAGAAAATCTTGTAGCAGCCTACATTTTCGTCGTGCTCTTCCAGGTCGATTCGCCCAACAACGATTTGGAAGGCCGTCAAGTAATTCTTCGGATCGCCCTTTCCGTCATTGGTCGGCAAGTTAGCCTTCCGGGAATCCCTTTTTCGAAGATTTACGATCTGCATAGTGAAAAGTGTCCGCCTTGTCTCCTCGATAAATATGTTAATCTTTGGTGCCAAGCTAATAACCTAATGAAAATTTGATTTCATCTCCTTCATTTTGAGTGGAACTTTTTTTGTATTCCTCTAATGATATTTGGCCGTCTTGGCTCTCCACGGGAACAATTTCTTGTTCCTCTGGGTGATCTGCATCGAATGGGTTTCCCTCATTGTAATTTTCATGACCTGAGGGCATGGATACCACCGAAGCTTGTACACCATGTCTCCTAGATGCCATCATCTGGTTGCTTCCTGTACATAAAGTATCAATTCAGTTGATATGGCATTTTGGCCGGCTGTAAGATCTGCTTGCTTGGCTTAGTAGATCGGTTAATTTCTTCACCACTCCATGCATTATCTTACTTCTTGAGGGCTACGAGTAATTGTAACTGCTTGTTCATGATTTATGCACTAAAGGAGCTCCTGCAAAATAGAAAATTCAAAATTTCTAAATGCCTCTCCTTCTAGCGCTAAAATGTCGATAATGGATTCCACACTGTATATTTGTAGGAGTGTCAAAATGGGTCAAGATCTATTGGTTGACCCAACCCAAGTTGACCTATTAACCCTAATGAACTGTTTATTTTTGATCCAATGGTTTGATGGGTTAACAAGTTAATGGGTTAACAAGTTAATGGGTTAAGAGGTTAATGGAGTAACAAGTCAATGGGTTAATAAGTGAAATGAGTATATTGGGTTGGGTTCAACTATGAGACTTACTAATTTTCTTTTCCTTCACATGCTATAATTTTTCTTAATTATAATTTTAAAAAATGAATTCTAGCTTTCCCGCCAAAAACACGGAATCACGTTTTCCCACCAAGAACGCGGAATCGCATTTTTCAACCAAAAACGCAAAATCACATTCTCCCGCAAAAAAACGCGGTATCGTAATTTCCCGCCAAAAACGCAGAATCGCAATTTCCTGCCAGAAACACGGAATCGAGATTTCCCGCCAAAAATGTTTAATTGCATTTTCCCGCCAAAAAGGCGAAATCTATTTCCCGCCAAAAACGGGAATCATATTTTCCCGCCAAACACCCGATTCTGTGTTTTCCCGCCGTAAACAGGATTCCGCGTTTTCACGCCAAACATGATATTTTGTGCCAAAACGGGATTCCGTGTTTTCCCCCCAAAAACAGGATTCCGCATTTTCCCGCCAAACACGCGATTCCGCGACAAAAACGGGATTCCACGTTTTCTGCCGAAAACTTGATTCTTCGTTTTTCCGCCGAAAACGAGATTTCCCGCCAAAAACGTGATTCCATATTTTTAGATTTATGCATTAATTCTTAACTTTTGTATTGTTATTCTAATAATTTGAAAAAAAAAATAGATAATGAGTTTATGGATCAACCATCAACCCATATAATCCACATAATTTAGACTCATGACCCATTGAAAGTCAACCCATTTGGGTTATGGGTTGGGATGACTCATTTGACCCATTTTGACACCCCTATATATTTGTAGTGATCCGGGAGTATTTTAGCTAATAAAATACACAAGAAAATATGTATATAAGAAATGTACTCGGGAGAGTTCTAGCTATGAATAATAGAAAGTGAATAGTAATACTGCCTTTTGTCTTAATAATCGAGAAAAGAGGGACCAATGCATGGGGTCTCATATTTATACAAATATTTACATTTAATTCGCTCAATTACTATGATTATTCTCTTTAAACTTTTTTGTTCTGATCTTGTGATATGTAGTTACGCTTCCTTTTTGAAATGATCGAGCTACTCGGGTCCTCGCTCTTCACTGATCTTCTGTTACTTATGGGAGCTCCTCATTCCTGACCCTTAAGCACACTTTGATTCTCTTCCGAACCATTGCTCTATTTCTTGAGTCAGGCTCTTCTACTATCCGCTGTGCTTGACTGTTGACCTTTTTATAGTGATGTGTCCTTATAACGTGGCACATACCATGGGGACAAAACCTGGTGTTCGGGATCAGACACCAGCATAGGGAAAATCTGTTGCTTTCCAGAATTCTCGTGTGGCTCTTTGCGAATCTTACTGTCGTCAGAAATCAGACGAGTTGAACACCCTATTCCGGCCAAGAACTATCATCGGCGCACACATCCATTGTCTCTTAACTCTAGTTCCAAAGGTGAGTCTCAAATCAATCATATATATTGCTATCTCTTTGATTTATTTTTCCTTTTGATTTGAAAACCTTTTCTTTTGTCTAGTTCCATTTATCGGGGCTATATCAATTGTATCTTTGTCTTCTCTTTTTTCAATTTTATTTCGGGTTATATCAATTATGTCTTTGTGAACTTGTATATAATTTTATTTTATTTATCTTTTTACCCTTTTGTTCTAGTAAGGAACCAATTGGAACTTTGGATTCAGGTGTGAAGTTATATACAATCATTATCACTCCAAGATCACAATGGTTGAACAACACCTATGGTTGGGTGGGTGTCTCAATTAGTTCTTTTTTTTTATAATTAGTATCATTCAGTTAATCATTGTAAATTATTAATAGATTTTGTTCATTTTGCAGAAAATATGTGCTGCAATGCATATGTTTCACAAGAAGTTGATGCAGGATCCGTCACCATACCACTCATCTCGCATTGCTTTCTTGGACGAGTGGTTCTTTAGAAAATGAGTTTTGGAGTACAAGGATTTAAGGGGAAGTATTAGGTTTTCACAAATAGTTACACTGGAGCGTTTAACGGTACACATCCTGCTGCGGTAGTGTCACACAAAAACTGCCTTACAAGTGTAGACTACTTATATGCATGTAATTTCATAAAATGATAACCATTATATTGCTTTTGATTTTAACTTGGTGAAGCAGAAGATGTCCATGACAGCATCCTATCAATTGTCAAGGAAGCAATTGATGGTTCCTGATATAGTTCAGAAGAAAGATCGCTAAGCAGTTCACAGTTAAATGTTTGAGAACCGTGTCATAAAATGAAAATCATGGCGATTGTGGTGTGTACGCTTTAAATTACATTGAATGTCTTGCTATTGGTTGCACATTCAAAGGCATGTGTGATATATTCAACAAATCTGGAGAAGTTAGGGGCGGAGATAATGGATGAGATTGAAGAGCCACATATGGTTAGGAACCTTGAGTATTTACAGTTGAGTTCAGACTAGTTTTTAGTATGCTATTTGATAATCATCTATTATGCTACTTTTGATAATTGTATGCTTTGTTTTTTTTTTTGTTTTTTTTTTTAAGTTACTATGTTCTCTCTGGCCATAAAATTGACATTTTCTATAAAGTTATGATCAAAACTTTTTATTTTTATAGCGCAACATTCTTGTTATGAAGAAGATCGCGAGCCCTGTAGACGCTGCTATCCGTTCCTTGACCATTCTACATCCACTAAAATCAGCTCTACTAAAAAAATAGGTTTTATACATGAGAGTGAGATATTTCAATCCTCTATGATAAAAAAACAATATTGGATTCTATTGAAGACACACACACAGCCGTTGACATAATCAACAAATTTGACACACAAGACTGAACTATTTCTTAACCAAACTACGTACATAATAAACAAATTTGAAACATGAGAGTGAAAATAGGTCAAATACTAAAAACAAAAAAAAACTGGAAACATGTGAGTGGAAATATGTCCAATTCTGAAAACGAAAATATGATCTCGAATATCATATTGCTCATGGGCATATCTTGCAATTATGTCCTTATATATTGCATATTGAACAAGTATGTGATTTTGTTGTCGTTTCTTGTTTTTCCTCTTCTCTACAACAGACTTCGCTCTCGTGGTCTTAGACCTTCCGGGTGGTTGACAAAATGATGGAGGCAAATACACTATAAATGTGACATAATCAGGGATCGAGACGTCATCATCTATTAATATGATTGGAGTTAAGTATGCATTGTAGAGGTATGCCTTGTGGTACATGGAATGGTAAATTGATATGCGTGACATTTTACATGTTTTGGCTGCCGAAACTACATGAACACAAAGTATCTTCTCCAATTTAAATCGTCGACATGAACAATTTTTCTGTCAATTTACAACATGCAGAAACGAAATATTGGTAACTTGAGCTTGATTGTGCAAGAATTTCTTGTACTTTAAACTACTTTGCATAAGGAACACGAAACAGCGCAAAACAAACAACATTACCCATTTTTCAAAACTTAATATTGCATATAAGGAAAGAGGTAATACCTCTAACATTTTTTTTCAACTCCACGGGTTGAAGTCGTATTAGTTAACTGTACATCATTCATCCAATCATTAAACCATATTTTCATCATTAACCTTAATAAATCTAAGTGTTGTACAATTGGAAAAGTCATCGCATCCAACAACACTTTATTGATGGGTTCAGAAATATTTGGAGTGGTGATGTTGTACCTATGTCCAGGAAAATGAACACGCACCGAATTTTGGACATCCACGTCTTTGAAATACTTATATAGTGCAAATTCAACGCTTTGATGTTGTTAATATTTTCTCGAAATCCAAGATTTTGAAAGCATTGGCGCCTTTTTGAGCAAACGAAATTCATCACCAACTTCAAATCATACTAGTATGCTCTTATATAGATGATATGTGCATACTCCTCCAATGGCCATTGGATACCCCTATCAATCGCATTTCTTATAGATTTATGCATGTCTGAAATAATTGCAATCCCCTCCAAATATTATTGTGTAGTTTAGCTGCTTGAAAAACGACTCCCAAGATTCATCGTTTTCGATGTCAATTATAGCAAAAGCTATTGAAAATATTTTAAAAAATTCATCATGCGCTGAGGTCTTTAGTAGCGTTCGTTTGTATTTTCCCTTTAGAAATGCTCTATCAGGAACAATTACCTTCTTCATGAAAGGAAATTCACTCATGCTAGCACCAAATGCTAGGAAAATATATTTATTTCGATATGAATGATCAACTTTTCAATATGCGTGTCCTACTCTTCTACATGTAAATGTACTTAGGAAAGTCGGCATATCCACTCTCTGGTGAACCTCTGATCAAATTCCATTCCTTTAAAAATGTTCGACGAGCCTTCAAGTAGTCCATCTCATTTAAAACAAGAACAAAACAAATGGGTGTTCCCATTAATACCATTTTAGGTGACATCAATGCATAACAAACATAGACACTCACCTTGATATCAAACCTCATGGTCATAGCATCTTCAATGTGTTGAGGCAAAACCTTTAGTCCGACAACACCAACATAATTGTTCTACAAAAGTCCAAGTATTTCTGGATTTGCTTGCCGGGAACGGATAAAACGCTCAGTAACAGAACATGCAACTGGTTGACAAAAAAAAAAAAAAACGCCAGCTGGTGTAGCTCAAAGTATTTGTGTGCACCCTTCCAACCATCACTTAACAATAAGAAGATCCTGTGTTAATCTGTTGACAGTAAAATCATTGTAACATTTCGATTTCTGGTATATATGGAAACATATGTGGGAAAGGTTAAAAGAATTGATTGGCTACATATGTCACCAAAGTGTACTTACCTTTTCGATTAACCATTCAGAAAGAACTCCAGTGTTAAGGGTGCTTGAGCTGGAGTTGTGGAAGGATGCGTGATCTACCGTGAAGTGATTCGCGATATCGTGTGAGTTAGAAAAAAACACGGGAAACAGTCATGTGGTGATTACAGGGATAGTATATCATGACTTTCGGGCCTCCCGGTTAACGTTCTGACCGACGGACAGGGGTGGTGCCCACGAGCCCGATAGAGGGATGAGTGACTCACCGGTTGGGGCGTTATAATCATATTGTTGTCCAACAAAGAGAAAAAATTGCTGCTACAAACAGAATGAGGATTGGTGTCAATCATGTTTTAAGTGCTTGATTCGACTCATATTGTTGTCCAACCGCCGAAGTAAGTAAAGTCATATCAAAGTTATTGTATGGGTTCACTATCTTGGCTTCTATGGACAGCATTGTAAAGTCCTTATTAGTAGTTATTTCTGTTTCACTTCCTTTTCTTCCAACAATATTTCGTATACACTAAAATCTTCATCACCTGAAGATGCTCTATCAGAATCATCACAATAATCAAATCGGTCATCAATATCGCTTGAGTCTTAACTTTCCGATACATTTGCAACCACATCAATCCTCATTATTTTTATAGCAGCAATTGTCTCTCCTTTATGGTTCACGCATTTTCTCTGATATTCACGATTGAAGTATATGTTTGTGAATACATAATACATTATATGATGAACAAACCCCTCTTTCCCCAAACATCTTATCCTTTAATTCAAAACAAAGTCGAACAGGCATGGATTTAAGTTGACATAGAAAAAAATCAAGTTGTCTGCTGTTTTTGGTCTTATCAGGAGGAGTATTCTAAAGCAACATACTTAAGACCTTCTTTGAGGTTTTAAATATTTAATGTTCATACACGTATAACGCGCGGATTTTAATCTAGTTTATAATAAAACTAGAAAAACAAATTAATCTGCTACTACTGCCATAGATCTTCAACAAAAATATATGTTTGACTAAAATCTGTGTGATAAATCTGTCACTTCAAATGAATATTTTACTTTGAACACATACTTTTATGAAAAATATGTGCTTTAGATAAACCTGTTTAATAAACTTAATCACTCTACATAAATCTGTCATAAAATAAAAATATGCCGTCAAATCTACGCAAATAGTAAATCATAGGTTTTTTCTTTAGCATTTTTGTATATATTTTTGTTTTTTGAGATTAAAACAAAAATAATGATATAGCTGTAGTAACTTTCCTATAAAAAAAATAAAGGATATTGTGACCACTAATTTTTATAGGTCGTTAACTTAAATAAAATAAGAATTACTTTAGTAACTAATACTAATTTTATGGTTAGTCTAATTTTATTTTTGAGTAAATTGGTTGAATATACACAATGTAAAATTAATTTGCGATTCAGCCTGAATAGTATACTCGAGAGGAACACTATTTTCTGCAAAGGAGGTTAAAGTCCTTCTAGTCCTTCTTATAGACACAATGTCACTTTTCCATATCTTTTGTATATCAGATTTTGTCAACCTACGATAGCATAGCATCTTACTGCTCACTTAGAAAATATACGTTTTACATATTGTTTGGAATTCGCTAATAAACTAAGTAGCAGGGTAAAGTAGAAATTATCTTTCACAAAAGTAAATATCTAGAATCATAATTAAGAGTGACGGTGACTATGAGTTGCAGCGTAATTATTAAAACACCAGGGTCGGGCATCACTCCAATGGAGAACGTTGGGGGTTCCCAGACTTTGGAACTTGCGTAATAAAGTTGGTGTTAATGGTAATGTTATGCTCTATGAAAAATAGGGGTCGCACAATTACTACGATAACATCCGAAGTAAGTCTTGCCGGTTAAAAATGTTGTTAACGAAACTGGAAATCGAGTTTTACCCAACTATGATGTCATGTAGGAGAGAAAGAACTTTAATGTAGTAGTTGATAACAAACATTGTATCTGGAGTAAGAAGAAATTAAACATAACAAAAGTAGATAGATTAATTTGCGGAATGAGTTCACAGTGGGTTCAAAAATTCCTCGAAGAATAAGACAACCAATTTCTTTAATTCCGCTTCCAATGAATCCACCGTGGTGTATTTTCAGCCATCGATGCCACCAATTGAATGTGCCTGGATGAGAAGGGCAGCGATAACACCTGTCCACAGAGAGGTTGTGTTGAGGAATGTCTGGCAACCGCAAAATTAAGTACGGTTTGAAAGAGGGATTGACACCTGAAATTTTAGAGCTTTTAATGACGTACAACACAATATTGGCAATTGGTGACAATTCAGAAATGATGGGCTCCTAGGACATCAATGACTAGTTGAAATCAATCGAAAACCTGAAATAAAGATAGTGTAAGCAAGAGAGTATAGTGGTAGTGGTAGTAGACTAATGCGAAGCACCAATAAGGGAGGGAATACTAACATCTGAGTAACTGGTTTGACGCGAGTGGCGAAGCCGACAATGTCATCCTTAGCAATTTTCACTCTGTTACCAATTGTTATGGACCTGTACATGTATTGTTAGTTGATAAGTTTCATTGTATATTTTCAAATTTCCACAGAAAATATCCTTAATATACTAAAGCACAAGTCACTCGGCGAAACAGGTTCTGCCACGTGGCTTGTGCTTTAGTTTTTTTAAAAAAAAATTATTCCATACTTATTATTTTACGACAAAAACGGAACTAAAGCAAAAAAAACTAACCTCATTCACCTTCTCCGACGAAGTTTCGCCTCACAATCCCTAAATTTTCTATATCAACCACCACATTTATGAACCACTATTCTGCAGCAGTTGGAGTGTTTCTTCACCTATATAATCGACCCCTGAAGACTTCTAATGGTTTTGGCTGTCCGATTTCTATTTCTTCTTCTATTTCAAATTAAGATTTTGCGACTTCAAGGAGGCACGACTATCAAAATCGCTTCGATCAGGTGAAAGCTTCTTCTATTTCTCCTAATCCTTTTGTTTATTAGCTTGCACTCCGTTTATAAGGCAAAGTTTGTTGTATTCCCTCATAATTTTTAAGGTTATCAAATCGCAAAGACCAGTCTTCTGTCCGCTTTGAAGATGTTGGAGTTTACTCCAATTACGCAGCTTAATTCTTCCCAAAATGGATGGAAAATAAGAGTTTTGATATCTTGGATTTGGGATTACTATCCTAGAGACAAACCTGGAGTAATACTTGGCATGGAAATTATCTGTGTGGATGAAAAGGTACTCTCCACATTGTCGTTACTCAATGTCTTAGCATAATGGTTCTATTTTTTCGTAACACATAATCGGTTATGCTAATAAAGGATTTCTGTTTCAATAATAAGATTATAATTTGCATATACTTTTCATATGACAGGGAGATAGGATTCAAGCTTCAGTAAAACAGAAATTGATCTCAAAATTCAAATCCGGTTTAAAAGAAGGGGAGTTCAGAGATATAATGAATTTCGAAGTGTTGCCTAACAATGGAGAGTACAGAGGAACATCACACCTTACAAGATAAATTTTCTATTTACGACATGTATGAAGGTTTGTGAGACGATTCCAAATCTCTCTCGCTTCTGTTTTACCCCTTTTCCAGAGATTGAAGCTCAAATCGTTGATGATGTCTTTATTGGTATATGTTCCTTCCCTTTATTTTACATGTAAATTTATAGTGTGTTATCGTTATCAACCGTTGTTGAACTAAGCTACTCCTAACATTAGCTTCCTTTTTTGCTACAGACATCCTTAGTGAAATTGTAGGCATGAGTGATACTATGGAGAAAGCCTTTTCCGGCAAACTTTCTAAATTGTTGGAAATTCAATTACAAGATCTCTGGTTAGTTATAGATCTCAGGGATTTTCCCAACAGAGAAAATTATTCATACGAGTTTTAAGTTTATTGGCTTCTCTCGACTTTCTGTTCATCCATTCTCACTAATAAATTCACTCAATGTATGTTTAGTAGAGCAATCATCAGATGCACATTATGGGAAAAACATGCTGAGGATGTGCACTCTTTTGTGAAGAAGAACAATACTGGTCAGATAGTTTTACTTGGAAGTCTTATGAGGATAAAAAATTTTAATGGTAATCGATACAATCTTAAAACTACAATTTTCTTCCTGATGTTTTCTCATAAAGTGCAACCATGCTAATTTTTTTTATCCTTTAGGTAAACTATCTGTTCAAAACTCACACTTCTCTACAAAGATTTTTCTGAATGCAGACCTACAGGAGATTTCTGAATTTAGGAATAAGTAAATTCACCTCAGTAGTAGCATATATCTCTGTTTATGATTTTTATCCCCTTTTATGAATATCTTTGTTTATAATTTTCAGGATGATCCCAAACGATACTTCGGTTTCGCTTGGAGTTTTGCCAATAGCAATACCAACATTAGAGAAAAAAAAAGATTGAATCATCCCATTAAGCAGCTGGAAAACTATAAATCAGTTTCAATCATCAACTAAGGTAATAATGAGGATGTGAGACAGTATCTATTCAAATATACAATTTTGTCACAGTTTCTAACGTGTGCTTTCTTAGGAAACTACTTGTGTTGCTTTTGCTACGATCACATCATTTCAAAAGGAGCTTCCTTGGTTCTATATTGGATGTACGACCTGTTTTTCAACGGCAACTCCCTATTTCAACCTAGACACAGAGCAAATCAAAGTCAACAATTATTCATGCCTGACATGCGAAAAAAACAAAACCAAAACAAGTATAAGGTAATCATATACTTTTCTAGCTTAAGATTATATTTTTTAAGTTGTACATTTAACTCATTCTTAAAAGTTACAGATATCAATATTGTATCTCATGCTAAATTATCGATTATTGTGATCACATTAGGTACAAAGTTCATGTCAAAGTTGCTGATCATACCGGCTCGACATCTTTCCTATTATTTGATAGAGAAGTTATACAGCTAATTCATAGATCTGCCTATGAATTGCTCGAACAACAAGTTCAGGTGTGTTTGTCGTCTTTGACTCCCTATGTTTGTAGTATGTAAAATATCTAATTATACATTATTTAGATAAATGTAGTACATTTGTTATCGTTTTTTGTTGTTGTAGTTGAATCGAGAAGGTAAAATTCCTCAAGAACTATTAAAGTTGGAAGGGAAAAACATTGTTTCCATCATTCGTGTGAATGGTAAAGAGAAATACTATCGAAGTCCGACATATAAAGTTGTTAAACTCATTGAAGATCCTGAATGTATCCAGAAGTTTCACGATAATGTTGTATTCCAGGTACGTTTACTTTATATCCACTTTGCCTTTTGGAGCACCAAATATTTATAATCAAAATTTGATTACAATTTTTAGGATTCTACACATTCGGAAATGCCATTGATTTCAAGTACATCTACATCAATTCAGGTTATATTCTTATATATACACAGCATTTATCTTATAATTATTGATATATATGTGACATGACCAACTAAATTGCTAATTTGCTGTAAATGGAGTGTACATCTTCTGAAGTTAATATCAATGAGTTGCCACTTTCCTCTCCAGTTACTCCAGTCACTAAACGTCAACGTCCGGATATATGCGAAGATAATGGAGTTGAAGAATCTTTGACAAAGCTTAAGTCATCAGCAAGAATTCTCAAAAGAGAAAGTGATAACAAAGGAGAAAACGTGAAGAACAAATACAGCAAAGGCAAGCGGTAGAAGGCTGCAAAGATAGTACAACAATATTCGAACGAACCTCTATGAGTTTAGTGAAGTGAAGTTTACATATTTTTCTTTGTAATTTTCTAGGATTTGTCTTCAACTTCTGTATATATCCTTTATTAAAACTCCACTTTTATTTATTTTATCTGGTTCTTCCATATAACAAATATAATTTTTCTTAAAACACTCGAAATGATAGACCAATTGTTAATATAACCATTCTATCCAAATATCAGGAATATATATGAAGACTCACCATATAAATGATTAAAGTTAACTGCCTCTGCTTAAGATATTACGAAACCAGTTATATATAAGTTGTCATAATCGAAACTTTGTTTAGGTTTAATTGACTATTACCTTTACACTTTCAAAGATGAATAGAACACAGAGTCAATTATTACTTTCCTAATTTTCACTTCGCTATAATATTTTACAAATACCATTCCTATTTACATATAAAAAGCATATCAAAAACACATGTTAATTGGAGAACCACTATCTTTAATAACTGAAATTTAAACATCCCACTTTCCCACTGTCTACCCCACTAAATCACTTCTTAATAACTCCACTCGGTTAATATTAGATTTTGGCGGCAAAATAAAAATTTGTCTTAGGAACGATAATTGTTCCTACAAATATTGTGGTTTTAATTTTTCCGCTAACTTCTTCATTTCTATTTAACATTTAAGCTTCAAAAAATGAATTCCTTTCTCTCCTCCTCTTTGCAAATCAGAGACCAAAAAAAAGAAGAGAATTGTGGCAACACGGAGGAAATATTGTGATAAATATGGTAGTAGTGTGCAGATCATTAGTCAAGGAGCATTTCAAGCTGTTGTTTACAAGATATCTACACAAAGAGCATTACAGTGTCCAACTCCACCACATTATGATCAAGGCGGTAGCAGCGTTCAAATCATTAGTCGTGGAGTCTTTCAAAGCACAACAAAAAAAGAATCCAAAGCTATCAAAACTTCTGGTGGTGTTTCATGGTTTCGCTCTATTCGACTCGGGGAAGGTGCTCACGGTGTTGTTTACTAGCTTTTCGAACTGATCATGGTGAGGGTGATACTCTGCCGGTACAATTCGCCATTAAAAGTGCTCCGATATCGTATTCTTACAGTCTTTCTGACGAGGAACGGATTCTGAAAAGTCTTTCGTCCCGGTATGT
>OVBB01001135.1:5150-15875 GCA_900406415.1 Isatis lusitanica
ACAATTACCTGTAATAAGTGCAGCTGCTGGTTTTTGTTGCTGCACAAGTGGAACGAACGAAGTGATGTTGGAAACGATGTTGTTGTGCCTAGGCTCTTTTTCTGGCAGTCGCGGCCCTAAAGTTGTCAAACTCGAGTTACAAGACAGCTTAGCCTTACTGAACCTGGTACTAGGCGGTTTAACATTTCTTCCAGCGCCTGCTCCACCTGGATTCTCTTTACCTTTACCCGTGAATCTTCGGCTACCACCTTTCTGCCTTCCCGCTTTACTTTTGACACTCTTCTTGCACGTAGCGGAAAAGCTGAATGCAGTATTGACAGAATCTAGACTCTGTCTATCAACAGGAATCTTAGCTTTAGAGACAGATGGAAGAAATCTGATGGGGTCTTCATTAACATCAGCAAGAGGTTTCCTCTCAGCAGAGACATTCTCCCTTTCGGAATCAGATACGGAAATCTCATCGATGCTTTCATTCTCTTCAGTTATGCAAGCAAGGTCCGGAATTGAACTTCCTCGCTTCTCTGAGCTCATAGACTCTGGAGTGCTGGCACATAAGTTTTCAGGCACCTCATCCACGTTCACGTTCTCATTCTCTTCGCTAATGCAAGGTAGGTCTGGTGTCTGACTGCCCCGCTTCTCTGAACTGGAAGACTTTTGCAAACTCCTATACCACAACTTCCCAGTTGGAGATGTACGAGGATTCCTAGCATCAGCAGATGAGCCAGCACCCGGAAAGGGCAGACAGTCAGTGTACAAATTTCCTGTATAATCATGGTTAAGCCCCAAGTTATCAAAGACAGAGCTATCCTCGAGACTCTGACTGAAAAACATGCCACCAAGCAGCTCGGTTGAAACGGACTGATCCAAGTCCAGTTTTCCATTGAACTTAAATGTCTTAGCCGGACGTAATGACGGAGTGGTCCTGCAAGCAGACTTGCGAATCTGCTCTAAGATGGTTGCACTTTCTGCTGTTGTTCTTGGAAGTTGGAAGCTGTCATGTTTTATCTGGTTTTTGGAACCGCTTTGACTTTCATCATCGGTTTGGATTATAAAGCCCTCCAGAACAGGGGGGCTTCCATCGTCTGCGCCTGTCAAATCCAAGGGTGATAAACAAGGAGAACAGTCTGAACCGCGGACAACGCAGCTAGCAAATGGATGCGCGCTTTCTCCAACAAATGGCAAAAAGTCCCTACTTCCTGGTTTAAATCCCTGATTTGGATCAATATGACTCCTCTGTACACTTAACAGTTCTGGTCTGAAGGAAAGCGAGGCAGGACTCATCAATCCAGCTTCCTTGAATAGGTAACCCTGTAAATATCCGTTTTCGGTTAATAACACATCATACAGAACATGAGCAAATATCATGCAAACTAACAGCTTGAGCTGTACTGTAGTTCAATCTCTTGGCAGACAATTAATAGAGTTATACCAACAAAGACGAGCACGGATAAGCTGAGACATTGATTAGGATTTCAAATTTGGCCGACAATTTTTATTGTTAATAGCTTTATATACACATGTGCAGCTTGAGATGTGCTTGATACTACGGCACTTAAGTCTAAAATGAGATTCTCAAGGAATTGACTATTTCCCTTTAGAGCAAGGAATGAATCTATATTTCTACATTGAGCGGCTACACTTATTTTCAAGAGTTAGTATTACTATTAACAAGACAATACCTCTTCAAATCGTAACTCAGCTGAAGATGCAGATCCAATCATCTTCTGCAACTCAACTTCATAGTGATATGAAGATGCAGATCCAATTATCTTCTGTAACTCGACATCATAGTCATCGAGGTTGTGACATGCGACTTGCTCATTATGATGTACTGTTTCCCTAACAGAATCTGAATCGAGAATGTCTCCCTGCAATATATCAAAACCCATCATTTAAAAATACATTTTAGTTACATTTGGAAGGACGGAGTGGACTAAGACTCATATATTAAACTGTTTCGAGACATAGGAAAGAATGTTCACCACTGTGCTTGATGAAGGTTCTCTGCTAGTTAATTTTTCCAGGGTTCTTCTACGCTTATTCTGCAGTTGGGAGCCATCCATGGAGGAACTAGAGCAGAAAATTTTCTGTAAAGAACTCTCTTGACCATGAGATTCGCCTGTTTCTGTACATGCTATATTTCTATCAATCGGAGGAACACCTTTGTCAGAGGATGTTCCAAGTTGAGGTCTCTTTTTCGATGCATCTATCTGACCAGTGAATGTATTCGACTCTGCAGGTTCAGTTTCTCTCACTATCAAGCCAGTATGGCTTGCAGGCGATTCCGTTTCTGATACCATTTCTTTCTTTAAGCCATTATGATCTTCAGTGTCATTCATTTCCTTGTTTGCCAAGAGATTTACTTCGGAATCAGTGAGAGATGGAACATCTGACACCTTTGCGGCAGATGCTGGTGTTGGGACCTTCTCCGTTGTAGATTTTTCTCGACTATTCATTGGAATGTCATAGAAGTTCCTTTCTCCATTATCATCAAAATAGGGTGATTCAGGCTTCAGAAAAGCAGGGAGATCATGGGTTCTCAATGATGGGTTTCCTGCTCTACCTTCAAGCTGTTCGTCAGCAGGTTTACGATCGGAGCCAACAGAAAGAGCATTATATACATTCGCTGTGTCCTCGTCAATGGCTGAGCTTCTTGGCCTACCATGGCATTGGTTACTCTCCTCTTTGGTCAATGAACCCTGTGGCTGCACCTTGGACCCACAACTAAAATGGTCAATCAAGTCTTCTAGAGTACCGCTTTCCTGAGAAATAGATTCAACCACAACTGGCTCAACTACCGTGATGTCAGTTTGACTTAAACTTCTAGATTGTAAAGTACTGCTAATTCCAATTGGTTCGCCACCGTCATCTTCCTCCACTAATGAAGCTTCACCAGTAACAGTAACGGGCTTCAACAATACACTTTCATTGTCTGATTGCATTACTGAGGGTCTCGACTGCAGTTCAACTGAAGAGGATTCAACAAATCCCAAAAGCTCGGTCTTGGGTGTGGACTCTTGAGTTGCACCCGGAAATGTCGTCTCATCTGTGGATATGCCAGTTTGACTGATCCTTCCAGTACTTGAACATCTGTTAGTGTCAATATATTGACCCTTTCCTTTTGATTGATCATNATGTCT
Organism: Isatis lusitanica; assembly: GCA_900406415.1. Classification (NCBI taxonomy): domain Eukaryota; kingdom Viridiplantae; phylum Streptophyta; class Magnoliopsida; order Brassicales; family Brassicaceae; genus Isatis; species Isatis lusitanica. The sequence goes on from OVBB01001135.1 coordinate 8,291, forward strand.
TGGCTCCAGGTCAACTGAAGAAGACTCAACAGAGCCTGAATGCTCGGTCTTGGATCTATATCCTCGAGCATTACTACCTTCAACATCGATAGGAGAGAGAGTCAGCGACTCTTTTACACCTTCACCTTTTTCTTTTGCTTGATCTTCGCTGGTAATATTTTCAACTACCAAACCTTCAACATCAATAGTCGAGGGAATCAGCGACTCCTTTATATCGCCACCTTGCAGTAATGAAATTGAATGTCTTGGCTCCAGGTCAACTGAAGAAGACTCAACAGAGCCTGAATGCTCAGTCTTGGATTGATTCCCTCGAGCATTACTGTTAATTCTTGTTTTGATTTCAGACTGAAAGATGCTCGGTTCAGCATCTGTCACCATAGAAACTTCATTAATGAGAGGTATTACCTTGGGTAATTCTACTTCATGATCTGCCCTGTGAGAGGGATTTGAATTTCTTGACAGAATGTCACCCGAAAAAGAGTTGCTAGACTTTCGATGTTCCCTCTTGGAGCTATCTTGACTTGAGCTTTTTGACCTTGTACATCCATCGAGATAGGCTGTTTCATTGCAACTTCGGCTTTGGGGATCATCCACTTGCTCATCTACTTTGGCAGATACTTCATCAATTGTCTCAATGGTCTGTAATACTTTCATTTCATTAGCATGACCAGACTCGAGTAGAGATTTTGGTACAACAGAAGCAGAAGTATCCCCACTAGAAGATTTTTGCACCGAAATCACTTTCTGATGTGGGGTAGAAGACTTTGTAGTTGAGCTAAACTTAATACACTGATCCCCTCCTTTACCTTGAGAATTGCTGTTCTCTACGTCTGGACAACCTTCATCATTCTCGTCATGCTTAAATAAATTGATTTCACTAACATTGTCGGACCTTAAAGAAGCAATCTCAAGGCCTATATTTCCACTGGGAGAAGGTTTGAGCTCATTTCTACAGTTTGAACGACTTTTCGAAGCTTTCGCACTACTACGACGCTCCAAAGCTTTTTGACGTGACTTCGATCTCTGGATCTTATCAAGTGGTAATCTAGGGTCGAGGTAAGTGTTTGGTTCAGTTCCATCTTGACAATATACGAAAGATGATGGTTTCCGCTCACAACCAGTAGTTGAGACACTTTTGGGAACCATTTTCCCTTGGCTACGTCCAGGAGATGTAGCATCAGGAATATTTTCAACTCTCTGATTCTGAGTGTGTTCGGGAGACAGGGAACTTTGATTCTCTCTGCAACCGGTTGAGACACTTTCTGGCAATCGTTCCTCCTCATGGACATCTCTAGAAGACGCAATATTAGCATCCTGCTCATGAGAATGATTTGAAACGTGTCTGGCTAAGTTGTGTGAGAGGTCTTGTTGTTCTTCTTCTTCAAGCAACTGGTCTTCTAAAGGGTTATTTACCACACATGTCGGGTCTTGTCTTACTACATTGTCAGCTAGAAAACTGACGGGCTGTTGATATGGAAAGAAACGGCCGCTAGGACAAACGATGGAAGGTCTTGACGGAGGATATAGGAGTCCTGAGATAATCTCCTCCTTATTCAACTCTGCATACATACACACAAATATCCAAATAAGAATAGCGAAGAGAAACTCTTCCATCCAACCGTAACTGAAACAGATATACAAGCGATGTAAGTTGATACTGGTCTGAACGGAATGCTAAAGTCAATAGTTTCGACAATAATTCTGCAAAGAGGTTCAGTAAAATGAAAAAGCTCAACACCCTGATGAAATTCAGCACCAACCCTAGTTTAGTAGATATGAACAGCACGAGCGCCTAAACCCTATCACACTAAATTCAACATCGAATCATGCTTATGAACCTTTTATAATCTCTCAATCCTTCCTATCACAGTAATTCGACGTCAAATTATGCTAATATGCCTTCCAAACATACATTCTTTTAAGTATCAAAATGCGTTGAATAATATTGAATTTGACCACCACGAGACATTTCTTCGAGAATCAACAAAGAAATTGAGCACGAGTGAACCCACTACCGGAAGTCTGGGAAGGTAGAGACGGAGAACAGATCCACGACGGAGCAGAGACTTCGGCAAGTAGGCATTTGGAGGCTAGTTGCTGCTCAACGAGATTTACTTGTTGCTTGATCTGCTCGACGATTCGCCTCTTCCTCTCATCAAAGACCTGCGCGAAAAGATTCTCCATATTTACATTCGCCGTCCCTCTGGGATTCTCCCTGCCGGAAAACATCGCCGACGACCTACTCTCGAGATTGAGTGAGAGAGACTATTAGCGCGGATTTGAATTTCAAAATAATTTTGGGGATAAAGATTTCATTTTCGCTTTCGTTTTCCTCTAAAAGGAACCTTTCATTTTCCCTTTAAAAATTGATTTTTTACCACAACGATAATATTAAAATCCCACACAGTCAGAAATACAAACCAAACGACGTAGTAACTATAACCTTTTATGCGACGCCGTTTATAGCTCTCGTACTATGAATCCTTGAGTCGTCGCCGTCGTCGTCTTTTTCTCTCTCTCCTGATCAGTCGCCGGGGTGATCGTCATCGTCTCAAATTCGATCATCAATTCCAATGGATGTCTCCTTACCAGTCGAGAAATTATCTATTGGGTCAAAACCTGAGTAAATTTCAAAGCTTTTTTTCTGATTTAGACTTACTTTTTGTCCCTTCAATTTTCTGTTAATGAAAATTTCGATTTTGTAAATTTGATCTGGTTGGTTACTTATGGTGAGATTCTCGTAGAATTCACAATAAATTTCTGGGTACGGACTTATTTTTTTGACCGCTTGTATGAATCAGAGACAAAACTTGTGTAGTGCTTGTGGCAACTGGGAGTTTCAATCCTCCTACGTTCATGCATTTACGCATGTTTGGTGAGTTTTTACAAGAACAGCTCTGGAGTTCAATGTTTCTATGCTCAGGTTTCAGATTTGGTCGTCGCACATTTTTTAGTCATCATGATCAGTGTATGATTTAGTTTGGTCTAAAGTAGCGTAGATTATAAAGAATGTGATTGTGTTGCCCTATTAGCTTTGCATATTTCGGTTTGTAAAACCAGGATATGATAAGAAAGGACAGCAGAACTTAGAGGCTTCTGGAATATTCATGTTGATGCTCGTCTTGTCTTATGATCTTTGCTGCGACCTTTTGTCCAAAATTTGCTTTGAATCGATGAGTTATTTTTGTCGTGCTTAGAGCTGGCGAGAGATGCGTTACACTCAGAGGGGTTTCATGTTCTTGGAGGCTATATGTCCCCTGTAAATGATGCATACAAGAAGGAGGTATAATTTTGACAACTTGTGAACCTTAGTATCTTTCAATATCCGACTCTTGTTTTTCTAAACCAGTGCTACAACTTCTAGCTTCCGAGGTTCTTCTGTTTGGAAATAATAAAAGCATCAGTTTCTGTGTAGGGCCTTTTATCTGCAGAGCATCGTTTAGAAATGTGTAATCTTGCCTGCAAAACCTCTGACTTCATAATGGTTGATTCGTGGGAGGTACTTTTTCATTCCCTCGAAATGCTTTTGACGAATTCTCTTTAGAGGAACAAAGCGTTGTGTCCTTACAAAACCGTGAAAGCTGTTTCTATAGGCATCCCAAGACAGCTACCAACGAAGTTTGATAGTTTTATCAAGGGTCAAGACTTTCCTAACTGAAAATGGACTCGTACCCGAGAGTAAGATAACTGCAAAATAATGTCCTATGTGGCATTTAGCATCTTTCTATTCATAGTGTATCTCACTTACATTCTTGAGTAATCGCTGTACCGTCTCAATGGTATTTGTCATCATACGCGCTAGTTACTACGCAACTGGCAAATTCAAATTTATATTGTGTGGTTTTTGAATGCTAGAATCTCTCAAAGTCATGCTACTATGTGGCTCGGATTTACTGCAATCTTTCTGCACTCCTGGTGTTTGGATCCCTGAACAGGTAAAACCAAAGCAGCATGACCGAGGCAGCATTGTTATATAAACCGAGATTTGTTTCATCGATTCTACTCACAATTATGCTCCTCTTTTCAATATTGTGTGTTTTGAAGGTAAAGAGTATTTGTCAAGACTATGGCATTGTTTGCATCCGTAGAGAAGGACAAGACGTTGAAAATATGGTCGTTGGTGACAGAATCTTATACGAAACCCGTGTAAGTATTACGGAGTTTCTTGTTTCGGTTTTTTTGTGGTATCAATCAGTCAACCTAATACGGTTTAATTTGCAGGATAACATCAGAATCGTCAACAATTATGTTCCTAATCAGATTAGCTCAAGTAGGTTAAGGTAGTTTGATGTCCCTTAATTTATCCCTCCTCAAGAACATTTCATCTACAGTTTTTTTATAAAAGCCTTCTCTTTGCTCATCCCTCTACTTGTTACAGGCAATGCNGTTTGATGTCCCTTAATTTATCCCTCCTCAAGAACATTTCATCTACAGTTCTTTTTATAAAAGCCTTCTCTTTGCTCATCCCTCTACTTGTTACAGGCAATGCATTTCGGGAGGATTATCGGTCAAGTACCTGACTGAAGATGGAGTGATAGATTACATCAAACAACATCAACTTTACACTGAGCTCATATGACAAAAAAACTGAGAAGGATCATTACTTCACCTGATCAAATATTACTACACAACCCATTGAAGTAAATAAAATAATCGTGTGATAAACAGATGTAATCATATCAGATATATTTGCTGATTCTTATTTATCAAAGTTCTGTATCACATCCAAAGTTCCAAAAAAAAAGTGAAGAAAGAAACAAAAACAGACGAGATAAAAATTTGAAATAATGTAAACACGGAAGAATAAAAGACTAAACGAAAACACTCTCTCCTGTCTCTTCAGTGTGTGTTTTTTTCTCTCTTCGGAGCAGGGAACTAGTGAAGGAGGTAATGTCTCTCATTCGAAACCCTAGATTCTTCTCTCTTCTCAAATGGGTATCACAAGTTCCTGTAGAAGCTCAGACTAAACCCTTACAACCCCAGAGTTGGGGAATTGGGTTTCATCTTCGTCGTACCTTGTTAAATCCCAGGTGTTTCGCCACCGTCGGCTCCGGCGAGAAATTGAGTGTTAGAACACGAATTGAGAATCAGAGAAAGGCTCAGGTTGCGATGTTGGATTACTTCTATATAACGAGGGGATTGCAGTTTCTGGTAGCAGAGAGTATGAGTAAGAATGCGCCTCTTTTCAACGATAATCTTTTAGACAAATTGAATTGTGATGATGACGCTGACATCGCTAGATCGGTCACTAGGTTTCTACTGTTTCATCCCATAAACGAGTTCGAGCCTTTCTTCGAGAGTTTAGGCCTGAAGCCATCAGAGTACAGCCATCTGCTTCCCAGTGATAAGATGTTCTTGAATGAAGACGCTTTTTTGCTTGAGAATTACAATACTTTTTGGATCTATGGGATTGGACTCAAGCAGATGGGGAAGATCTTCAAGGAAGCTAGGGATGTTTTCGGGTATGAGCCAGGGGTTTTAGCTTCAAAGATCAAGGCTTTTGAGGATTTGGGATTGACGAAATCGTTTGTGTCGAGAATCATCGTTTCTAGCCCGAGTGTACTGATTGGGAATATGAATGTTCAAGTGGCTAAGGCTTTAGAGATTCTGCAATCCATAGGAATAGAGGTTGATTGGGTTTATGAGAACTTGTCAGAGGAGGAGGAATCTTATGATTGGAGCTCTATGCACAGGGTTTTAAGCTTGCTTAGAGATCTATGTTACGATGATTGTGAGCTACGTGAGTTGATCAGGAAGCACCCAAGACTTATTTTTGAGGATTCAGGGGAGTGGACTCTGTTTCTAGCTGGGTTTCAAACGAAGCTTGGGTCATCTAAGAGTGAACTCTCTTCGTTTTTTCTGAAATTCCCGGAACTTGAGGTAAAGAAATGTGTTTTGAATCTAAGGCATTGCTTCTTGTTCCTGAACGAGATCAAGATGGAAGGTGACGAGATTGGTAAGATTTTTCGTCCTCACTCTTCTTGGCTTGGTGCGTGTCCATTGAAGAAAACCAGAACCTTACTTGATAGACTGAATGTTGGGACAAGGCGGCTTTGTCAAATCATCCAAGAGAACCCAGAGGAGATGAAAAACTGGACTATGGGTTTAAAGGTCCAGCCACTACCTAGTACCGGGGAAGAGGAAGCGTCGAGGTTAATGAAGACACAGTTCTTGATGAACCTCGGATATGAAGAGAACTCAAAGGAGATGGAGAGAGCGGTCAAGAAATTCCGTGGGAGAGGATCAGAACTCCAACAAAGATTCGATTTCCTTGTGAGTTTGGGTCTCGACGAGAAGGATGTCCGAAATATGGTGATTGCATTCCCTCAGATCCTATGTCAAGCATCTGGTCTCCTAGAAGCAAAGGTCAACTACATTGTCAACGAACTTGGTTACCCGTTTTCGATCTTTGTGACTTTCCCTTCCTGTCTAGTGTTTACTCTCCAGCGGATGAAGCTCAGATTAGGGATGATTCCGTTTCTGGAAGGCAAAGCAAAGGCACTTAGCAGTTTTCTTGGGTGCTCGGACCAACATTTTGTGACTCACTATGTAAACCGCCACCCTGATGGGCCTAAACATTGGGAGGATTTGAAGAAACAGATTGTTCACGAGTAGAAAAACTGATTTCCTTGATTCTTTTGTGTTCAAGATTAACAAGATCCACCAAGGCATCGAGCTATAGGATTCACCACAACCACACACTGAGAAACAAGTACGTTTGCGATCCCCAAATCAATGTTCATATCAGATGTAATATTCATAGCTTATCATTACCCCGAGACCGAGTATCAGAGCTAGAGCAGCTAAGCTACTACAAGTCATGCTCGTCTCGTCCGTGGCTAGGTTTCACTCCAATATTTCTGCATTCTCAGTTTTGGATCCGTGAGGAGGTAAACCAGTAGATTCCTAGAACATATATGTAGTCTCTTAAAGCACCAGTAAATAAAAATTTTGGGTATTTAAGTTTGGAGAGTAACATGTTGAACTTCAAAACAAATTTTTTTTTTGTTTTCATTTTTGGGCTCGGTTCTGTCTATCAAATCATGGTTCGCGTTAATTCAGTTTGATTGTAAAGTTCGATTGTAATCGGTATGATTCGTGCCTTACGTAAATACGGTTTCACTCATAAAGTGAGAGAGACGTCAGAAACCCTCTCTTTCGTTTTCTCTCCAAAACAGCTTAATGATGGTCCTTACCTCCTTGGAAATTGCCGTCAGGTTTGCATGAGGACAGACAGAGAGTAAGCATGTTTCAAGTTGTTGTTTGCATGAGTGAAGAAGTAGTGTGCAGAAAAGAGCACCAGCAACAATTGCTCGAATGGGAACCTTTTTTTTACAATTTCTAGATTATCTTGTAACTTTTGAAAATATTTTACATCCGATCAAATCGAATGCAAAATGAGTACGTCAAAGTTACAATAGCTAGCTACTAACAAAGTTTAGCTGATACTGAACCAAACCGTAGCAATCTCATCTCCCTAAAACCTTGGCTGACTCTGGTTAAAGAGAACCGAGTGTGATAAGAAAAAAACACAAAATTCACTCAGCCCTCAAAACGCCGATAACTTCCATAGTTTCCATTTTCC
>OVBB01001137.1:0-15701 GCA_900406415.1 Isatis lusitanica
CTTGCAGACATTCACAACACCATCTCCACCCGAGTACTTAAAACCCCTGCTATCTAGTAGACTCAGAGATATCAAATTTTTCGTTATTGATGGAATATGTCTAACTTCGTTCAATGTGCAGAGTCTACCATCATGTGTCTTGATCCTAACAGAACCAATTCCAGCAACCTTGCAAGCAGAACTGTTGGCCATCTTAATGCNGCAGAGTCTACCATCATGTGTCTTGATCCTAACAGAACCAATTCCAGAAACCTTGCAAGCAGAACTGTTGGCCATCTTAATGCTACCATTTTCTGCCTGCTCATATGTAGAGAACCACTCACTCCTTGGACACATATGATAGGACGCTCCAATATCAAGAATCCACACATCTGAAGCGTGTGTGTGTTCATTAGCAACTAGAGCAAAATCCACTCCGTTGTCACATTCTGCTACAGCTGCTGCACCAGCAGCACCCGATTGCTTTTTCTTCTTAGGACAATCTGATTTTCAATGTCCTTTCTCCTTACAGTAGTTGCAGATATCATCTCGCTTAGGACCCTTTGAGAAGAAATTCTTGTCGTTCTTCTTCTTGTTGTTAACATGTGTTTTACCACCACTAAAAAACAGCCCAGAAGCTTGATTCTCTGCACTTGTACCAGCCGCCTGATGGCGCAGCTCCCGACTGTGAAGAGATGATCTGACTTCTTCTAATGATACAGTATCTTTACCGTTTATAAACGATTGCACATAGTTCTCATATGATAGTGGTAGAGATACCAACAACAGCAAAGCAGCATCCTCGTCCTCCACCTTAACATCGATATTACGTAGTTCAAGTAATAACGAGTTTAACTGATCTAAATGATCTTTGAGCTGTGTACCTTCCTGCATCCTTAATGCAAATAGACGTTGTTTCAAAAGCAACTTGTTCGTCAAAGACTTTGTCATGTACAAAGACTCCAACTTCCCCCACAGACCAGCAGCAGTCTTCTCGCCGGACACCTCGATGATGACCTCATCACCAAGACACAACAAGGTTGTTGAGTGTGCCTTCTCCTCAAGGCTGTCCATATCTGAGACGTCCCCCTTCTTGTCTTGAACCAGCGGCGCCCACAAGCCTTGTTGCTTCAGCAACGCTTGCATCTTAATCTGCCAGAGACTGAAACTATTTCTCCCTGTAAACTTTTCGATCTTCACGTTCATACCAGACATCTTCTCACCAGATGCGGAAATCCTAGAACATGGCGCTCTGATACCAGTTTGTTATAACAGATGTGAGAAGACAAACAGAAAACGTAAGAACAGACACAGAATTTACGTGGTTCACCAATGTTGCGTTGGCTACATCCACGGGCAAAGGGAGACTGATTTTATTGAAGGAGGCAGAAGTTTTTTCAGGTTACAAGAGAGATTAGGGGGAGCCAAGCTATTTATAGCAACCCTAATCATGAAGTGGGCTTTTAATAATTAAGCCCAAACACAAGACAAGAACAAGCCAGACTTCACAGCAATGCTCCAGACTTCACAGCAGAAATACTGCCAGACTTCACAGCAATGCTCCAGACTTCACAGCAGAAGCATTTCACTGCAGCCGGACTTCAGAATAGAAGCACTAGACTTGAGAACATAAACTCTGGACTTCAGAACACAAGCTCTAGACTTCACCAGATTCAAGGCATATTTAATAGAAAGATTCTCTGAAAGCACAGTGGTTCATCCGTGTTGCAGAGGAGACGGATTCAGACATAATCCACAAGTAAAGCACCGTTTGCATTGTAATCAGTCTGAAGGAAGTGACCAACGGTATTGCCAATACGCGTGACAATGCGTAGGATCAGGATTGAACAGGAATGTCTTGCACCTGCACCCAGAAGGAGATGTGTTTCACTACAGAGTCAGAATTGTCTGGATGCTCACGTTGCAGTGTCCACATCCATTCATTGAGTGACCAAGGTCCCCGGCGCAAGACAGACTTCATCGACGCTTCCGACTAAAACTAAAACTGAATGTGTTGGTTTTCGAGAACACGGGCAACGACTTCATCAGACACTCCCACAGATGCGAGAGTGCTGTCATCATAGCTCGATCTTCTTTTTGGAATTGATCTGCAGGTGTGATCGCATGAGAGAGAACATACGTCTCATCTTTTGTATATGTTTTTTTATCCAAGTTTTTTCTATCGAATATCGATCCATGATTATTTATATTTTCTTATTATGTTTTTCAGCCATGCTATGCGTGGGTTGTCTTAATCTTTTTTTATTAAAAATATATGATCAATAATATTTATTAAAATACTATTTTATATGTCATAATAGTAATAATTATATATATATATATATATATATTCTCTTAAACTTACATATTATAGATGAATTAATGATTTTAAGTAAAATTTAATATCAAAAAATTATAGTTATGTAAAAAGAGTCACTTAAAATTATTAAAATTATCTTTAGTAAATATTTTATAGTTTGTATTTTTAGTATATTTTAGAAACCAATGGTCTATAGCTTCAATTTTTATATAATAATATATTTTTATCATTTATTTTCCAATTAAATTTTAAGTTACATATAAATTATTATTATTTATCGACTCATACTATGTCTCCGTTGGGAATAGGTAGTGTAATGAATGCATCAAAATTATCTATTTTAGTAATTTTAAGATCAAAAAAGTATCTATAATTAATAAAATAAGAGAAATACTTTCAAATATTCCATTTTTGATGTTTTTGTTACAAAAAAGCACAATGTAGTGTAAATGACAAAATAACATTCGTTAAATAGTTTAAAGACAACTAAAGTAATGAATTTAGATTCATAAGTCATTAACTAAAGTTTATATTTTGGGTTTTAGGATTCAATGTTACGAGACTGAGAAGAAACAAATAAAAATTAAGGTTATAATAGTCTTTTTCCTATTTAATAAATGTTATTTTTGTCATTTTCACCCTGTTAAGCTATTTTTGTGACAACAACATCAAAGTGTGCTATTTTTTAGAATTAACCCAAAATAATTCAAATTTTCAAAAATTATCTATAATTCATATAATAATTCAAATTTTCAAAAACTAACTTTTATTCATAAAATAATTCAAATTATCAAAAATTATCAAAAAATTATTGAATCCTTATATGAAATTTAAGTAAATTTAAATACTTAATTGCTTATATACTCAATGCATTTTTACATATATATGTACTCAAAACATTTTTACATTACGTTGGCAATTTTAAAAAAGAAAAATATACTCAAAATACTCAAATCCTCTGTATAAATACAACAGTTTCTCTTACTTTCCAAAATCACTCCACTTCTTCTTCTTATCTCTCTCTCACTGCTAAAACTTTCGCTTCCTCTCTTTATCCTCCAACTGTTTCTCTGGTAGGCTCTCTTTCTCTCTTTATCTTCTATATCACTTCTTAGTTTGGTTTTTCTTACAAAGTTTGTATGAGTTTCATTTTCGTTTTTCTTACAAAGTTTGTGCTCCATCGCAGGACTTGACAAATCATGGTCTTTAATGAGACCAGAGAAGTGGAATACCATGTTGTAAGATTCAACGTTGTACATGGTACTCAGAGCAACCTTGTCCTAAGGATATGCGACTGTACCCGCACAATAGTGCGTTGGTCCAATGGGAACGAAGTCCTTACACACTACAAACGTTATGATCCTCCCCGCGGGCCACTTGGACCTTGCCACCAACTCATTCATGAGACGAATGGATGGCGTGTAGACACACAAGACAAGCTTCGTCGACGTATTGCTACCGATCTTTTCAATCATTACGATCAGGGCTGGAACTACGATTGGAAACCCCTTGCTAGATTCTTGTCTGCACATGTACATGGGAATGGTGGTGGAGGAGCAAATTTCAACATCGAAGTTGAACAAATGGTGGTTGACCAAGCAGTGGTGGATCAAAACAACCGTTACTGGCAAACTTACTTTCAAAATGATTTCGCCACCATAGCTAATAATCAGCGTATTCCTGATGCATGTCCTATATGCTATGGGACTATAGCCAACGCCCCTGAGCGCATTGGGTTAGAATGTGGTCACGTGTATTGCAAGGAATGCCTCTACAAATGGGTTTGGAGAAGAAATTCTTGCCCGACATGCAGAGTTGAAGTGTAACTGTGATGCGCACATAAATGGTTCAGCCAAACCCAAAATACAAATAAGGTTGACTAAGTTCTTTGTTTATCTTTTAATTATTTTAAGTAAATAAATGAGTTATGTTTCTGTTCCTACAATACAGGATCAGAGTAGTTAACTTTCCCTTTCACGTCATTTGCTTCCATTTTGTAAGGAGATCCATGATCTCCACTTTGTTTCATGTATTGTTTGTTATTTAAAGGGATGAAAAAAAAAACAAAAAGAGGTAATGTGAATTACCCAGAAATAAAGTTTGCTTCATTTCGTTCTTGTTCTTAGTTTCTTTGATCAACGTTTGATTTGTCTCGTTGGGACCTATTAGATCGGTGGTGAGATTTCATCTTCTTATCGTGAGAACCAGATTATGTGTTTCATGATGTGTTGCTTGCTGGTTTAGTCCCTGCGGTTTCATTTCTGCTCTAAAACAAGTTTGATTTACGTTTTAAGTGTGGTTTAGTTTCTGCTTTAAGACCCGTATATAGTTTAGTTTCTGCTTTAAGACGAGTAAGCGATTCTTGTGCACTCGACCTCTGATCGAAACCTCTGACCCCACAATCTCTTCAACCAAGTTGCTCACATCAGTGAACTCTTTTCCCTCAACAGCCTCTCTCTTCCTTCTACCTGCAGAAGACTGCAACCCCACGTCACCATAGTTGCTGGAAAACGATTCGTCCTCCTCTAAGAGAAAGAGAAGATGATTGTGGCTTCTTCTCATTCCTGTTTACGGAGCAACTACTCCAGTTTAGCGGCTCGCTTCTTTGCCTCTTTCTTGCTGATCTTCTCTCAAAGGTACAGAAAACCTATAGAAAATACATATCCCCTATATATTAAAAGAGAAGACGTTTTGCCACACTGAGATTAAAAAGAAGAAAAACAACCAATCAAAATATTTCTTTGTACATATCAATTAAAAGTTCATTCTTAATAAGCATGTTTAATGAGTTTCTGTTTACAAAACACAATCTAATATAGTCCAAATGAAATTATGAACTTTTTTTTTCTAATTTGGTTATATATATCAAATATTTTTTTTTTACAAACAAAAAGATATTATATTAATTATCATTTGTAAAAATTATAAAAATCCTATGACTTTTATAATTTTTAACTATTTTTATGAAAATAGTTTTTAAAAAATTACAACCCATTTATATTTATAGATTTTTTCTAATTAGTTTTGTTTAAATTTAATGGGTTATATTTGTTTTAGGTCAATATTTTGGTAAAAATTAAACATATATCAATTTAATTCTAAACATTTAAAATATGATTTTAAATATTTCATATTTTTAAAAATAGTTATTCAACTATACAGAATTTCTTTATTATATTTCAAAAAAAATATTAAACAGAAAACATATAATCAACAATATAAAAATATATATAACTTTTAACCTACTAAACAAACACAAGATATAATACACACATAATACAGTTATTCAAACACCAATCAACACAATATATAATCTCATATAATACAATTCTTCTAATATCAACAAAATAATTTCATTCAACAAACAACTACAAATAGTATAATATTCATAAAAAAACTTAACTAATATGATAACAGTTTATATAATAATCAACTATATATAAAATATTATATAAGCACAGGGTGCGGGCTATCATCTATTGTATATATGTAATTTTTTTTATTTTCTTTAATGAATTTTAAATTATATTCACCAAAAAGCCAAGTGGGCTCATTTATAGAGCAGCTTTAGTTTAAATCGTATTGAAAAAATTGAATGAACATGAAGAGTGTCTATGTTCTGGTTGCAAACCAGAGCATCAGTATGTTTTTGAATTGGTCGTCTCTGGAATTGCGCAGAAGACTTAGGCGATTGCGGATTGTTTTGTCGACTCGTCTCAAAAGGGGAGATGGAGGCGTGGGAGCATTCCCATGACGTTGTTTGTTACACTCGCACCAGATAGCATGAACCACAGCTTGCAGAGCATAGCGGACCAAAAACAGAGCTGGCTGATCGAGGGTATTTGCAATGATGATTTGTTGTACCCCTGACCAATCAGAAGTGAAATCTTGTTGCATAAGTTCTTTTGTGAGCGAGCACCATATCTGAGAGGTGTAAGAACAGGTGAAGAATAGGTGGTTTATTGATTCCATATTCCCCGTATAGAGGCCGCAATCTGAAACCGTGGACTGATTCCACTTACTCATTCGGTCACCAGTACTTAGTTTATCATGCATAGCCAACCAAATAATGAAAGCAAATTTTGGAGTGGCATAAGGAAACCAAACTGCCTGAGGCCATATCAGTGGCCTCCCCCTGAAGCAACCTCCATGTTTCACGTGACGAGAAAGAGGGTTTAAACCCAGATACACGCTTCCACAGAGCTCTATCTTCAATATCCAGTCTCATTGAAACCCGACAAGAATCTATGAGTGACTCGATGTCATTTAGAACGGCGTTATGATGCCTTCGTCTCCTATGAGTACGCAGAACCTCCCCTACAGACGAGTTAGCTCTGATACCCAGATCAATACACCCACGAGGACTAAATGGTTCAGATAGAATACCCATTTCAAACCAGTTCTCATACCAAAATGAAGTACCTTCACTATTCCCGATTTGTCTTTTGTAAAAACCTCTGGCGACATCTCTGAGTTTTAAGGTTTTCTTCCTCATCCAAGAGCCTAGAGAACTTGTTCTTGCAAGTACCCAAAAGGTACTCTTACTCGTATTATAATGGCAAATCCATTGACTCCAGAGAGAATTCGTAGTAAGCATCCTCCAGATCAGTTTCAACCCACAGACTTTATTTGTACCTTTGAGCCTCCTAAGCCAAGCCAACCAACATTACGCGGCTGACAGACAACTTCCCAGGCAATTTTTGCTTTTTCAGAGTTTAACTTCGGTCCAGACCAGAGGAAAGTCGAGCAGAGGCTCTCAATCTCCTTTATACATGCACTAGGGAGACAGTAAGCAGAGGACCAGAAGTTTACAATGTTCATCAACACTGATTTTATCAACTGAAGCCTACCCGCAAAAGAGAGAAAACGAGTGGTCCATGTGGGGATCCGCCTGCAAAACCTTTCTACAAGAGGAGCATAATCGCGTGTTGATAATCCTTTTGTCAATAAAGGCAAACCAAGGTAGCGGACTGGCAGTTCCCCTGATTCAAAAGGGAAATTAGAGAGGATCGATTCTTGGGAGGATACAGACATTCCCGCCATATATAGAGTAGACTTTTCCAAACTGATTTTCAACCCAGAACTGCGAGCAAAGTCGTAATAGACCTGGATAATTCCCTCAATAGATTCTTGATTCCCTTCGACAAACACCATGAGATCATCCGCAAAACATAAATGAGTGATAGAAAGCTTACTGCAACGAGGATGATAGCCTATTTTCTTTTCAACAACAGCTTTATTGATCATGTGAGAAAGCACATTCATACATACCACAAATAGATAAGGGGACAGTGAGCAGCCTTGCCTTAAGCCTCTCGCGCTCTGGAAATATCCAGCAAGCTCTCCATTCACCTGAATTGAGAAGGAAGCCGATGTTATACACAGACGAATCCAGTGAATAAACATGTCCGAGAGCCCCATAGCTGAGAGAGAGTTTAGCACAAAATTCCATTGTACCGAATCAGTAGGCTTAGAAATATATATCTTCATTGCCAGGGCCGGGCCTGAATACAAGCCCATCAAGCATGAGCTTGGGGCCATTAGTTTAAAAATATTTTCGGGGCCAAAATTCCCAAAGTGTTACTTGGCTCAGATGGTTATGGTTTCTGTTCAAGGTTGGCCCAACCGGTGTTCAAGCCCCTACCCCCTCAGGTACGTTTTTTATATTCGTTTTTAATCTGCACAATATTAAAAAAAAGGAAATTTGTTTTTTTAAAAGAGTTATAATAAAAGGAAACTGCTCAGTAAATAAAAGGTCAACAGAAATTTATTAAAAAGGAAATTTTTTTAGAAAAAAACATATATTAGAAAGAAAAATATTTTTGACAAATAAAAAAAGGAAATTGTTTAGGGAAAAAAAAATGGACACATCAAATTTTCCAAATTTTGGTAAATCTAATCTTGTAAAGAATAGGAAAATATTAACAGTATATATTACTTATCCAAGCCAACCCAAAAGAGCCACAAAAAATTCTTCATTAGTGTTTAACTTCAAAACTCAAACAACGTTGATCTTCTCTAATTCTTTTTTTTTAGCTTCTCATCTTTGCAAATTGCAATCATCCACGGTGATATTGGTATGCTTTTTTTTTCTATTTCATAAATTGCAATTAACTTCTCTCTTCTTTTCTATGATTCACTTTTATCTTTTTACTTCTTCTTCTTATACGTAAGGGGAAAAAGCTACTAAGAATTTGATGTTGTTATTCAATATATACTTAAGTCACTTTTTATCGTTTATTTTCTTATTTTTATAAGTAGTGATAGTTTTTATTTATATTTTTGTTTGATATTTTTGTATCTTTACAATTTTATTTGTAGGACTAAAAGATGCCTCCAAAATCATTAAAAAAAGAGGAAAGCGGTGCATCAAAAAGAAAGAGAAAGAGAGAACAAGAAGCATTCATCAAATCTCAAGAAAATTCATTGTTGAAGTTTGTCAAAATAACTAAAACTACTAAAGATGATGATGTCTTACAAGATGACAACGATGAGATTAAGATCGAAGATGAGGCTGAGATTGAGATTGAAGATGAGGCTGAGATTGAGAATAAGGATGAGGATGAGGATGAAGATGGGTATGGTAAAGAGATTGAAGACAATGTTGAAGATGAAAGTAAGGTTGAAGATGAGACTGAGAATGGGTGTGGAGACGAGAAAGAAGATGGAGTAAATGAGAATGAGAATGTTAATGAAGAAGAAAAGCAGCATGAGGATATTAGTGATCCTGGGAACTGGAAAAATATTGATAACAACATGAGAGATTTTTTGGTTGAAAAGGGTCCAATGACAAGGTTACCAATTGATTATCAGTTTCCTAGAGATAAAATTGGAAGATGTTTTTCTCATTCATCCTACACGAGAGAAATAGTGAATGGAGAGATGCAAGACAGACACTGGTTAGTTTACTCAAAAATAAAAGATCAAATCTTTTGTTTTTGTTGTAAATTATTCACACGAGACAAAAATAGTAATCAATTGGCAACTACTGGATACGACGATTGGAGGAATGTTTCAAAGATGCTTAAGGAACATGAGAAGAGTCATAAACATATCATATGCATGACTAGTTGGATGGAGCTAGAGATGAGGCTACAAAAGAATTTGACTATTGATAAGTATGTCCAAGAAGAAATAAACAAAGAGAAAAGACACTGGAGAGATGTGTTACTGAGGATAATTGCGGTGGTAAAAGGGCTTGCGAAGAATAATATAGCGTTCCGTGGAGGAAACGACAAAATTGGTCAAGATGGTAATGGAAATTTTTTGGGAATGATTGAGATGATTGCTGAATTTGATATGGTAATGATAGAGCATGTTAGAAGAATTGAGAAAGGTGAAACTCATTACCATTATCTTAGTCACAAAATCCAGAATGAGTTGATAGAAATGCTTGGAAATGAGATTAAAAAAGCGATCATAAAGAAGATTCAACATGCAAAGTATTTTTCAGTGATTCTTGACTGCACTCCTGATATCAGTCATAGAGAACAAATGTCTCTAGTTATCCGATGTGTGGATATTTCTGAGGCATCACCAAAGATCGAAGAATTTTTCTTGACATTCTTGGTAGTTAAAGACAAAACTGGATAAGGGCTGTTTAACATTCTTAAAGATCTATTGGTAGATCTTGATTTGAATATTGATAACATTAGAGGACAAGGTTATGATAATGGTTCAAACATGAAAGGAAAAAATAAAGGAGTGCAGAAAAGATTGCTTGAAATCAATCCAAGGACAGCTTACACACCATGTGGTTGTCATAGTCTGAATCTAGCACTTTCAGATATAGCTTCCTCATCACCGATAGCAGTTTCCTTTTTTGGAATTCTTCAGCGTATTTATTGTTTGTTTGCTTCATCAACAAATAATTCTGAAGTGTTCAGAGATATCGTAAATGGTATTACAGTCAAACCGCTATCACAGACTCGTTGGGAAAGTCGGGTTAAAAGTGTCAAAGCAATACGATATCAAGCTCCACAGATACGCGAAGCTTTATTTTATTTGGCAGATAACAGTGATAATCCAAAAACAAGAAGCGATGCTGAGTCTCTTGCAATGAGTGATGTCCATGGAATTGGGAATTTTGAGTTTTTGCTTGGAATGGTTATTTGGTATGAAATTTTATTTGCTGTGGACAAAGTGAGCAAAACTTTGCAGTCAGAAAATATGGATATTGATATTGCTCTTGCTCAATTGAAAAGACTTTTTTCTTTTTTCAAAAGTTACAGAGAAATAGGATTTGAGGCAGCAAAATCAGAAGCTGAACGGATTGCTATAGATATGAAGATTAATCCTGGATTTTCTGTGAAACCAAAACGTGTTAGTAGAAAAAAAAAGGTTTCATGATGAAGAACCTGAAAAAGATGAAGAAAGTGTGATATTAACTGCGGAAGAAAATTCTAGGGTTGATTACTTCATCAAAATTGTGGATCACGGTTTGGCTTCTCTTGAGACAAGGTTTGATCAACTTCAAAGTTATGAGAAGACTTTTGGATTTTTGTTTGACTTGAAGAAACTTAAATCAACAGATGATGATAGCTTGAAGATTTCTTGTGCCAACCTAGAAACTTATTTGAAGCATGATAGTCATTCTGATCTTGATGGTAATGATTTATTTATGGAGTTAAAGCTTCTAAAAAATGTTTTACCAAAAGAAATAAAGAAGTTGATTGAGGTATTTGATTTTTTGAAAAAGATGGAAATGTGTTATCCAAATACATGGACTGCATATCGTATAATGATGACGATTCCAGTTACAGTTGCTACTGCAGAAAGAAGCTTCTCCAAGTTGAAACTCATAAAATCGTACCTACGATCGACTATGTCACAAGAAAGGCTTAATGGATTATCGACGTTGTCAATTGAAAAAGTTATGGTTAAAGAGCTTGATTATACAAGTTTGATGGATGAGTTTGCAAGTAGAAATGCAAGAAGAGTCATATTTCAGAAATAATGTATTAATTTTTTTTACTATTTTTTATATTAATGCAATTTTAAGTTAGAAATTTATAGAAAAAAAAAATTAAGGGGCCAAATTTTTTTTTCCGCTTCTAGCCTGATAAATGTCAGGACCGGCTCTGTTCATTGCACAAAGGGAGAGATCGAACTACTATGATAGTCCTTCACAAGTTCAATAGCCAGTAAGACATTTTCCATAAGTAATCTCCCTTGCACGAATGCAGACTGATTAGGGAGAATCATGCGAGGAAAGAGAAGCTTGATCGAGTATGTTAGCAATAATCTTAGACACAACATTATAGATGACGTTACAGCAAGCAATGGGTCGATAGTCTTTCATTTCACCAGCATCTGTTTTCTTAGGTATTAAGGCCAAGACTGTAGAGTTGACACCTTAAGGTAAAAAAGCCTTCATGAAGAATGATTGGACTGCAACAGTGAAGTCACTTCCCACTATCGGCCACGCTAGTTTGAAGAACTCAGCCGGATATCCGTCAGGTCCAGGAGACTTGTACGACGGCACTGCAAACAGAGTATCACAGACTTCCTCCGCTGTAACCGGTTTTTCTAGCGCTAAGAGTTCCTCTACAGTAAATCGAAAGTCCAATAGATCACTTATTTCCTCGACAGAGGAGCCATTGAAATCATTAGGAATATGTTGCAGGAAGGTTGAGAAGAAGCGCTCAGCCTCCTGCTTGATGTCCTCATGAGTGGTCACTAACGAACCGTCATGGTACATGATTTCACGAATAGAATTCTGAGCTTCCCGAGACTTAACAGCATTATGAAACGTTTTGCTATTTTGATTGCCCACTTGAAGCCAGTGAAATTTGTAAATATTCCATAACCGATATACACAAAAACAGAAAATTTCGTAAATATCTTTAAAACTACAGAAAAATCAATGTAAATAACTACAGAAGCAAGTTAAATGATAATCGTACACAAAAATAATTAGCACGATTCATTAAGAGTAATCAGCTGGTAATTTAAATCGTTAAAGTGATTCTCGTACGAAATACTTCTCGAAATTGGACTGTGGCACCCTTGTTTATTTCTTCTTTTTCCTGCAAATTAGGTTTTTCACCGACATTACGTCCTGGGGATTTTTTAATATTTTTTATAAAAATAAAAAATTAATAATATTTGTTGAAATATTATTTTTATACTCATAATAGTATAATATAATATATTTAATCACTAAATTTACATATTATGAATGAATCAGCTATTTATATAATTGAGAGCTTGACCATATAAGTGACTTTTTCAACTTATTTTGCAGAAAAAGTGACCAAATATGCGAGGTGCACTTTATGTGGGTAAATTTACTCTTAAAGCCCTTAGTTATATGTGGACGTACACAAAGCGGAACACATATTTTATGTACGTACACGCATAGAAGGAAAGTGATAGTAATATAAGGATGTATAAGGAGCATTAAAGTGGACGTACATAAACCACTCGGTAGGTGAAGCATGGATCATACATGTGGTGATTACTAGACATTGTTCGACCATGACCTACAATAGAGAGTGTGAGAACATATGTCAGTGAACATGAAAACCGAGAAGGATAAAGCTTTTCAGTGAATAGACATTGTTCGATCATGGCCCTCTTCTCCATCCATACCTTCATTCGCCACAACCTGGTTGGACACAACTTGTCGATGATTACTAGACATTGTTCGACCATGACCTGCAATGGAGAGTGTGAGAATATATGATGGTAAACATAAAAAATGAGAAGGATAAAGCTTTTCAGTGAATAGATATTGTTCGAACATGACATTTTTCTTCATCCATGCCTTCATTCGCCACAGTCTGGTTGGACGCAACATTGTTCAAACATGACCCTCTTTTCCATCCAAGGGTATATTCGGGATAAGATTTGCAAAGACAAGGAAAAAGTCACCTCCTACATGGAAGTGTGTTTTTTTTACACTAAAAGTTTAGAAAGTGTGTTTGTAGGCAATTATCTCTATATAATTTAACATATTTATCACTTGAATTATTTTTAATATACAAATTATAGTTTGTTTTCGTATATTTAACAATACTCTAATTTATATCTATTAATTATATATTTACATCATATATTTATTATTGTTTATTTAAAATATATTTCATTTGAACTAATTTTAATTAAAATTATATTTTTTGTATATTTGAAAATATTCTAATTTATATTTATTAATTATAAATTTTACATCATATAAACTATTTCTGATTTTCTTATGGTTTGAAAAATGAATTCTAACGTTTTTCTATAACATCAATATTTTGTGTGAATAGTTCATTATATGGTCTAATAACTTTTTATATCATATTGTATTCTTTTCTCTTAAACTCTAAAAGAATTCATATTTTTTTCTCTCCAAAAATACATCAAATCTCTTAATAAATATCACAAACTCAATATATTTATTTGGTTGAGTTGCTCTAAATTCTAATTTTAAAATTATCATTAGCTGTTCAAGTCATTAGATTCTTCATTATGTTTATCTGTTTTACAATTAAATACTATGCATAATTTATTATAAAAATTCTTAAATAATAATAAAAGCTTTTAATGTATATATATTTTAAAAGTATATGAATAAATTAATGCTCTAAAAATATAAAATTTATATTTTCGAGATATATTTTTTTTTTCAAAATTAAAATCTCATATCAATTAATGATTTTCTTTTATCATCTTTCATGTTTATAATATTATTTCAGGATTTAAAAACCTTTTCTAATAACTAAAAAAATATATACAAAAATACAATTAATTTTAGATGATAATTTGGAATATTTAAATAATTATTTCGAAGTTAATAAAAACAATTTTAAAACTATGTATCAACAATTTTATTAGTATAATATTTAATTGGTAATTAAATCAGCTTAACTAATTTTATTACCCAATTTAATTTAATTGGTAATTTCATTGGGTAATTTTATTAGTTATATAGTGTCAATCGGATATGTATAATCTCAACTCAAACCATTATCTTAACTAAGAAAGAATCCTCTACGAAAAGCTATTATTATTATATTTGATCTATTTTTTTGTCACCAATACTTATTTTATGTTATATATGGTGAATTATATAATTGATAATTATATTAAATTATGAAATTTTTGTAATATAATATTTGGTTAACTTTTAGTTAAGAAATATTTGTAGATATGTTTCTTACTTTCTCTATTTTTTCTAATATTCTTATATGTAGTTTTCTATTAAATTTATTCTATTTTTTGTGTCACTATTGTAGGTTATATATAGTTACTTATACAAATGATATGATTATTTTAAATTAAAAAGTTTTATAATCTAAAATTAAGTTGATTTATTTTATAGAACTTTATAGATAATTTCCTTATCTTATATTTTCAATTAGAAAGTTTCTTAATCTAATATTAAGTTAACTTTTTGTTTAATATAAGTTTATAGATAATTTCCTTATCTTATGTATTCTCTATTAACAATACAATTAAAAAAATAGAAAATTTCTTAAATTTTAAATGTTGAAATGATACTATTGGTTATTTTAAAATTTCAATCCTATGTGGACACTTTTATAGCAATATAGCTTCAAAATTTATATATTAATAGATTACAATAGTATAATTTTTATAAAAAACAAAAAACAAAAAATAAAATTTATGGTTGTAAACATACTTACGGCATAAATTCTAGCTATATCATGTTAAATTATAATCGATGAGAGTAAAAATACCAAAGTGTTTCAGAAGAAATATTATTACACTCTCATAAGAATAATGCTATATATTATAATAGTTTATATAGGGAATTATAAAGCATAAACTTCCTAAAATAATAAAGAAATAATTTCTTGGAGATAAATGCTAATTTTCCAAATCTAGAATATCAAAAAATCTCTATATTTTCCAGATCTTACTTGAATCTACCATATTCTTCTATTCATCTCGACCGTTGATTTCCGATCTTCAGTTCTAGGTTTTATTCGGTTTAGGTTGATTTCATCTTGATCGATCTCCCAATACACTTCCATCTTCTCCTTCAGGTTTCTGTTCATCTGTGTCATTTCTGAAGGTGGAGTTCGTCGAATGGTATCTTGGTATGGTTGAATCACGACCGGTTATCACCAAAAGTGTCACATCGTCTCTTATCTACATTGCTGCCGATTTGTCTTCCCAGGTACTTCAACAAATATATAAAGTGGCTTAATATGTTTCTAGTTCTTGATCCTAATTCCAATAAATGGTAGGATGAATGAGAACAGAACATATGTTTTTGTGTTTGTTTCTTGTTTCAAGTAATGTTAACTTCTTGAAAATTTGAAATGGTTTCTTTCCGACAGACAATTGCGAAAAAATCTTCAGTCTTTTGACTTGGTGAGAACGGCAAGGATGGGAGTATAAATGCTGAATGTGTTAATCTTATTAGAATGAGTGTACATGTATTTAT
>OVBB01001139.1:0-15686 GCA_900406415.1 Isatis lusitanica
TAGTCTAAAACACGAAAAGGACTTGTTTTGCAAATATGTGAAACTTCTGGGAAATTTCCTTTCTTCAAAACTCGGCGGTTTGTCAAATCCCGATCGGTGTCGATCGACACCCAGGNAAAACTCGGCGGTTTGTCAAATCCCGATCGGTGTCGATCGACACCCAGGAGTGGTGTTGATCGACACCAAGCTCAAAAGTGTGCTCCGACTTGCTATCTCCAAATGCTTCAAACTAAATGCTCCAAAATGCTCCAATATCTTCAATCAATCCTAATATGTACCTGAACCTGCAAAAGACTCGAAAAGACTCCAAAAACAAATAAAAGACTTTATAAACATACTTATATCATGGCTGAAAAACCGGAAAAACCATGATATATCATCCAGGCGGAGGTTTTTAATTGATTCGACAGCCCAAAGCATTGCGTCTCCGACTTCTTTGTCTTGGAATTGGAAACACCATGTTTTCCCAAGCTTCCATGAGGAAGACATCTGAAAATCATTTCTAAGACACTTCTTGAAAGAGCTCAAAAGTAAAGGAACAAAGGAACCGATCCAGTTTATGATAATGATACCGAGAGGAGCAAGGCGATCAGTAATTCGTTCATTGAAGCAATAAGAGGATCGAGGATCGCTGTTGTTTTGCTCTCTAGGAACTACACTTCTTCTTCATGGTGCTTGAACGAATTAGCAGAGATCATGAAATGCATGGATGTGTTGGGTCAAAAGGTTATGACCACATTTTGTAAATGGATCCATCACATGTAAAAAATCAGGCTTGAGATTTGGAATGGTCTTCACAAAAATAAGCGAAGTATATACTCTCTCTTAATTGTTATTCACTATTTACCGTTTTATTTATGTGTATTCTTTGTTAGGGATACTGAGGCACTCATGATAGAAAAAATCGAAGTTGATATCTGGAAAAGTTGAATAACTTCACGCAATCTCGTGATTCATCAATTTGGTTGGGGTGGGAGCTCATATGGATAAAATGAAACAGTTTTTGTGCCTATAGTCAGATGATGTGAGGATGATAGGGATTTGAGGTCAGCACCATCCTAAGATTTCTACTTAGCGAATACAGTCACAATTCCAATTTTGTGTCTTTATGGAGAACATCAAAATATGCTATCCAAGACATTGTTATGATGAGTACAGTGTGAACTTTCACTTACAAAAAGAGTTATTGTCTCAAACATTTAACCAGAATGTTATTGAAGTTCCTCATTTAGATTTGTACAAGAAAGGTTGAATGACAAAAAGGTTCTGGAAGTTCTTGATGACGTAGATATGTTAGGACAGCTATATGCCTTGGCGAAAGAAACTCATTGGTTTGGTCGTGTGAGTCGAGTTATCATCACAACTGAAGATACAAAGCTTCTAAAAACACATAGGATCAACCATATTTAGAAGAAGATGCCATACTATGGATTATAAGAAATGGCCCAAAAGAAAACCATTACGAAACATACATATCATATGTCATAAAAGTACTTAGCAACGACAGACTTGACAATCCATATGGATCCAACAACACCAAAGTTAAAGACTTCCATTAACCTGAAAATTGAGAGTGTTTTAAATTTCAGTTATGACGCTTTAGATGAAAACTCAAGATAAATGTTTATTTCTTCACATTGTCTTCTTTTTCAACCGTTATGAGATTAAGAAAGTGGAAGACTATCTTGCCAAGAAGTTTTTGGATGTGAGACAAGGGCTTGACGTTTTAGCTGAGAAAACTCTCCTATCTTTCAGTAAGTACATATATATTTATATGCATAAGTTTCTTGAACAATTAGGTGAACAACTTGGGAAACATCGGTTTTTGGTCGATGCAAGAGAGATATGTGAAGCACTAATTGATGATGTAGACGTAAGTTCTTAAAGCTACTCTTTTCATTGGATAAAATTTGCAAATTGAGTTTATTTTATGATTACCATCTCAACTTCTATTTATATGGTTTCTACTCTAGGAAAGTATAAGTATTATAAGAATTCGCTTCAACTTCTCTGTGGTCGAGGAAAAGTTTATAATAAATGACAGAATCATCGAAAGAATGCACAATCTCCAGTTTTTAAGAATCTACGGTGATCCTAATCATTCGAAAATGTTGTATATACAACAAGGTCTAAACCATCAATTTCAAAAACTTAGATTATTCATTTGGGCATATTATCCTATGAAATATTTGCCTTATATTTTGAATATGGAGTTCATCGTTGGTTTGTGTATGCACGACAACATGCTTGAGAAGCTCTATGAAGAAAGTCAAGTACGTAATGTTTTTATTTCTCTGGAATTTTTCAAGTCAAGTAAGTAATTTTTTTTTCTTGTGAAGTGATCTTGCCACTCCATTGAATTAGTTGAGTTATAATCTAACGCCATGGACGTATTGAATGACATAAAGTATATACTCTCTCTTAATTATTATTCACTATTTAAAGTTTTTATTTATGTGTGTTCTTTGTTAGGAATACTGAGGTAGTCATGATAAAAAATCGAAGTTGATATCTTGACAAGTTGAATAACTTCACGCAATCTCGTGATTTCATCGATTTGGTTGGGGTGGAGCTAATATGGAGAAAATGAAACAGTTTTTATGCCTAGAGTCAGATGATGTGAGGATGATAGGAATTTGAAGCCAGCACCGTCGTAAGATTTCTACTTAGCCAATACAGTCACCAATTCCAATTTTGTGTCTTTATGGAGAACATCAAAATAAGCTATCCAAGACCTTGTTATGGTGAGTACATCCTGAACTTACACTTGCAAAAAGAGTTCTTGTCTTAAACATTTAACCATAATGTTATTGAAGTTCCTTGTACAAGAAAGGTTGAACGCCAAAAAAGTTATGGTTATTCTTGATGACGTAGATAGGTTAGGACAGCTATATGCCTTGGCGAAAGAAACTCATTGGTTTGGTTCTGTGAGTCGAGTTATCATCACAACAGAAGATAGGAAACTTCTAAAAACACATGGGATCCACCATATTTAGAAGAAGATGCCATAAAAGTGGATTATAAGAAATGGCCCAAAAGAAAGCCAGTACAAAGCATACATATCATATGTCATAAAAAAAAATAAGCAACACTAATTAATGTCCAACAAATAATCTGCAGATAGAGGAACAAGAAAGTGTAAATCAAGTTCACGCAAACTAGACTCTTATCCAACAAAGAATTTGCATAAAGTAGGAAAAAGAAAGTGATAAATAAAGTGCACACATGATAGACTCATCATATCCATCAATTTGCAAACAAAGCAGAAAGAAACTAAAACAATGTCCTCCATATTCCAAGCTGGGAGTACGCTGCGACTGTTGTTCTTCACCAACTTATCACACAATCCAAAGTTCCCGCATATATGCACATTTTTGTTACTTGCCATGAAAATTATTTCTGTCACCTTCAGTTTCTCCACATACATCTAGATTGCAAAAAAGAAAGTTCTCATGTTTCACGATGGTTAAGTATATATAAAACAAAGTCAGTAAGATCGTTTGTTTACCTCGTCTTCACCGATCTCAACCTCATTTCCAACATCAGAAGGATGTCTGATGTACAACAACTGCATCGAGTAAAGCATCTATTTACAAACCAGTCCAAACATATATGTGATGACAAACAAACTGGAGGCAAAGAAGATCATATATTTTGTTCTGTTCCATCCTATCAGTGGGGTCGAAAGTGCAAAAAGCAGAATCCTA
This sequence comes from Isatis lusitanica, assembly GCA_900406415.1. Lineage (NCBI taxonomy): Eukaryota > Viridiplantae > Streptophyta > Magnoliopsida > Brassicales > Brassicaceae > Isatis > Isatis lusitanica. Next base: position 3,708 of record OVBB01001139.1, read on the forward strand.
AATACGATGCTGAAAATGGTGCCAATTGTCTTGGACGCTACTTCCATGTCTTTCAGTGATAAGCGAAGACATATATCTCTTTTGGAAGAATGAATATGCAAAAATGGGCAAATCATTGACGTTTGTATCTAAGCTTTGAAAGTTAAAAAATATATATCTGTACCATCCATTACTATAGAGATAACAAACTAATTAGGATGTTCTCATCATCCTCATATGTCACTTGGAAGATTTCCAAAGTCTTCACAGCATCATCGTTAGGAAGGAATCACTTAAGATATTCCAAGCCAATAAACCTAAAAATGCCAAGTTCCATATGTAATTTCCAATATATATATATATATATATATTACACATAACTTATGAATACCAAATGTTAACCAACATATATATTACACATAATTAATGAATACCAAATGTTAACCTTAATTTTAATTATCACCCGCCACCTTCTGGAATATCTTTTCTGCTTCACGGGCCTGACGTTTTAGCTGAGAAATCTCTCACAACTTTCAGTAAGTACAGATATATTTATATGCATAAGTTCTAGAACAATTAGGTGAACAACTTGGGAAACATCGGTTTTTGGTCGATGCAAGAGAGATATGTGAAGGACTCATTGATTATGTAGACGTAAGTTCTTAAAACTACTCTTTTCATTGGATAAAATTTCAAATTGAGTTTATTTTGTAACTACTATCTCTACTTCTATTTATATGGTTCCTACTCTAGGACAGTATAAGTATTATAAGAATTCGATTCATCTTATCTGTGGTCGAGGAAAAGTTTATAATAAATGACAAAGCCATCAAAAGAATGCATAATCTCCAGTTTTTAAGAATCTACGGTGATCCTAATCATTCGAACATGTTGTATATGCCACAAGGTCTAAACCATCAGGTTGAAAAACTTATATTATTCAACTGGGCACATTATCCTATGACATATTTTCCTTATATTTTGAATATGGAGTTCCTCGTTAGTTTGTCTATATACGACAACATGCTTGAGAAGCTCTATGAAAGAAGTCAAGTAAGTAATGTTTTTGTTTCTCTGGAAGTTTTAAATTTCTGTTTACTTAAATTTTTTTTTGTGAAGAGATCTTACCACTCCATTTAATTAGTTGAATTTTAATCTAATGCCATGGACATGTTAAATGACATAAAGTATATACTCTATCTTAATTATTAATCACAATTTAACTTTTTTATTTATGTGTGTTCTTTGTTAGGGATACTGAGGCAGTCATGATAGAAAAAATAGAAGTTGATATCTCGACAGGTTGAATAACTTCACGCAATCTCGTGATTTCATCGATATGGTTGGAGAGGGAGCTCATGTGTAGAAAACGAAACAGTTTTTATGCCTAGAGTCAGATGATGTGAGGATGATAGGGATTTGAGGTCAGCACCATCGTAAGATTTCTACTTAGCGAATGCAGTCAGCCATTCCAATTTATTGTCATCTTGGAGAACATCAAAATATGTTATCCAAGACCTTGTTATGGTGAGTACATCGTGAACATGCACTTACAAAAAGAGTTCTTGTCTCAAACATTTAACCATAATATTATTGAAGTTCCTCATCTAGGAGTTGTACAAGAAAGGTTGAACGCCAAAAAATTTCTGGTAATTCTTGATGACGTAGATAGGTTAGGATATCTATATGCCTTGGCGAAAGAAACTAATTGGTTTGGTTCTGTGAGTCAAGTTATCAACAGAACTGAAGATAGGAAACTTCGAAAAACACATGGGATCCACCATATTTAGAAGAAGATACCATAAAAATGAATTATAAGAAATGGCTCACAGAAAACAATTATGAAGCATACATATCATATGTCATAAACAAAATAAGCTACACTAATACCCAACAAACAATCTGCAGATTTAGGAACATGATAGTGTAAATCAAGTTCACTCAAGCTAGACTCATATCCAACAAACAATGTGCATAAAGCAGGAAAAAGAAAGTGATAAATAAAGTTCACACATGCTAGACTCAACATATCCAACAATTTTCAAACAAAGCAGATAGAAAGTCAAACTATGTCTCCATATTCCAAGCTGGGAGTTTACTGCGGCTGTTGTTATTCACCAACTTATCACACAATCCAAAGTTGCCGCATATATGCACCTTTTTGTTCCTTTCCATGAAAATTGTTTCTGTCACCTTCAGTTTCTCCACATACATTTAGATCGCAAAAAAGAAAGTTCTCATGTTTCACGATGGTTAAGTATATATAAAACAAAGTCAGTAAGATTGTTTGTTTACCTCTTCTTCACCGATTTCAACTCTCTTTTAATTATTATTCACTATTTAACGTTTTTATTTATGTGTGTTCTTTGTTATGCATACTGAGGCAGCAGTAATTGAAAAAATCGAAGTTGATATCTCGAGAGGTTGAATAACTTCACGCAATCTCGTGATTTCATCGATATGGTTAGGGTGGGAGCTCATGTGGAGAAAATGAAACAGTTTTTATGCCTAGAGTCAGATGATGTGAGAATGATAGGGATTTGAAGTCAGCACCTACGTAAGATTTCTACATAGCCAATACAGTCACCAATTCCAATTTATTATCTTTATGGAGAACATCAAAATATGCTATCCAAGACCTTGTTATGGTGAGTACAGCGTGAAGTTTCACTTAGGAAAAGAGTTCTTATCTCAAACATTTAACCAGAATGTTATTGAAGTTTCTCATTTAGGAGTTTTACAAGAAAGGTTGAACGACAAAAAGGTTCTGGTTATTCTTGATCACATAGATAGGTTAAGACAGCTATATGCTTGGGCGAAAGAAAATCATTAGTTTGGTCCTGTGAGTCGAGTTATCATCGCAATTGAAGATAAGAAGCTTCTAAAAACACATGGGATTAACCATATTTAGAAGAAGATGCCATAAAAAGGGATTATAAGAAAATGCCCAAAAAGAACCACTACAAAGCATACATATCATATGTCATAAACAAAATAAGCTACACTAATATCCAACAAACAATCTGCAGATTAAGGAACAAGAAAGTGTGAATCAAGTTCACGCAAGTTAGACTCATATCCAACAAACAATCTGCATAAAGCAGGAAAAAGAAAGTGATATTTACAGTTCACACATGCTAGACTCATCATATCCATCTTAAAAGCTGGGAGTTCACTGCGGCTGTTGTTCTCTTCACCGACTTATCACACAATCAAAAGTTGCTGCATATATGCATCTTTTTGTTCCTTCCCATTAAAATTGTTTCTGTCACCTTCAGTTTCTCCATATACATCTAGATCGTAAAAAAAAGTTTTCATGTTTTATGATGGATAAATATATATAAAACAAAGTCAGTAAGATTATTTGTTTACCTCGTCTTCACCGATCTCAACCTCATTTCCAACATCAAAAGGATGTCTGATGTACAACAGCTGCATCGAGTTAAACAGCTATTTCCAAACCAGCCCAAACAGATATGTGATGGCAAATGAACTGGAGGCAAATAAGATTATATTTTTTTTTTATGTCCCATCCTAGCAGTAGGATCGAAAATCAAAAAAATCCCAAATAGGATGTTGAAAATGGTACCGATTGTCGTGGACACTACTTTCAGTGATAAGCGAATGCATATATCTCTTTTGGAAGAATGAATCTGCAAAAATGGGAAAATCATTGACGTTTGTGCCTAAGTTTTGAATGTTAAAAATATATATATTTGTACCATCCATTCCTGTAGAGATAACAAACTGATTCAGATGTTCTCATCATCCTCATATATCACTCGGAAGATTTCCAAATTCTTTAAAGCATCATCGTTAGGAAGGAATCGCTTGAGATCTTCCAAGCCAATAAACCTAAAAAAGCCAAGTTCCATATTTAATTTCCAACATATATATTACACATAATTAATGAATACCAAATGTTAAACTTATTGTGAACTCGCCACATTCTGGAATATCTTTTATGGTTCACATCTCGTATCAGATTAAGTTTTTAATATCTTAGCGGCTACACCTTTCACTTTTCTAATCATCATCTTCTTGGTCTTCCATGATGGTAGTTGTACCAGGTTTAGATCAGCAAAACTCAATACTGCGTTGTGCGGCAGGTATGAACTAATTTCCATCGTTAGGGGAACCGAGAGAAATTTAACCACATACTGATCGAAGAGACATTCCTCCACCTTCCCATGTTATGTGCGGACGTAGAACCATGCGGCTAAGTACTTAGCAACGACAGACTTGACAATCTATATGGATCCAACAACACCAATGATGACCAGTCCGTTTTCAATGCCTTTCATCACCGAATCGTTATAAACCACCTGAAGATTCCCTAGTTTCCCCACCTATACACCTACAACTAACAATGCCATCAAACTGAATGTGAAAATGTGTCGTACATGATACATAATGTAGAGAAAGCAGTGAAACGATCCAAAAGGCATATTCAGAAGGCACATGATCACTCCAACTAGGCTTACACAAGCGATCCTGGAACCTAACACTATCAGCAAAGACAACTTTCAACTCCACAAATCGAAATAAAGACTCGCTTGTGTCGCATAGAACGTTTTCCATTTACTAATTCGGCTCTTCAAATCTTGTGTATGTATGCTTTTGGTCAAAAACTCCCTAAAGATGGTTTTGAGGAGCTTGCTCTTGAAGGTACAAGACTTGTAGGTGGACTCCCATTGGGGCTAAGGGTTGTGGGGTCTTATTTCAGAGGAATGTCCAAGCGGGACAAATGTGCTTCCAAAGTTAAAGACATCCATTGACACGAAAATTGAGAGTGTTTTAAATTTTAGTTATGACGCTTTAGATGACAGATCAAGATAAAGGTTTATTTCTTCACATTGTCTTCTTTTTCAACCATTATGAGATTAAGAAAGTGGAACACTATCTTGCCAAGAAGTTCTTGGATGTGAGAGAAGGGGTTGACGTTTTAGCTGAGAAATCTCTCATAACTTTCAATAAGTACTGATATATTTATATGCATAAGTTGCTAAATCAATTAGGTGAACAACTGGGAAACATCGGTTTTTGATCGATGCAAGAGAGATATGTGAAGCACTCATTGATGATGTAGACATAAGTTCTTAAAACTACTCTTTTCATTGGATAAAATTTGAAAATTGAGTTTATTTTGTAACTACCATCTTTACTTTTATTTATATGGTTCCTACTCTAGGAACGTATAAGTATTATAAGAATACTTTTCAACTTATCTGTGATCGAGGAAAAATTTATAATAAATGACAAAGCCATCAAAAGAATGCACAGTCTCCATATTTTAAGAATCTATGGTGATTCTAATCATTTGAACATGTTGTATATTCCACAAGGTCTAAACCATCAGTTTAAAAAACATATATTATTCAATTGGGCACATTATCTTATGACATATTTTCCATATTTTGAATATGGAGTTCCTCGTTGGTTTGTCTATGTACGACAGCATGCTTGAGAAGCTCTATGAAGGAAGTCAAGTAAGTATTGTTTTTTTTTTGTGAAGTGATCTTACCACTCCATTTAATTAGTTGAATTATAATCTAATGCCATAGACGTGTTGAATGACATAAAATATATACCCTTTCTTAATTATTATTCACTATTTAACATTTTTATTTATGTGTGTTCTTTGTTAGGGATACTGAGGCAGTCATGATAGAAAAATCGAAATTGATATCTCGACAAGTTGAATAACTTCACGCAATCTCGGGATTTCATCGATATGGTTAGGATGGGAGCTCGTATTGAGAAAATGAAACAGTTTTTATGCCTAGAGTGAGATGATGTGAGGATGATAGGGATTTGAGGTCAGTACCATCGTAAGATTTCTACTTAGCGAATACAGTCACCAATTCAAATTTATTGTCTTCATGGAGAACATCAAAAAGTGCTATCCAAGACCTTGGTATGGTGAGTACAGTGTGAACTTTCACTTACAAAAAGAGTTCTTATTTCAAACATTTAACCAGAATGTTATTGAAGTTCCTCATTTAGGAGTTGTACAAGAAAAGTTGAACGACAAAAAGGTTCTGGTTATTCTTGATGACGTAGGTAGGCTAAAACACCTATATGCCTTGGCGAAAGAAACTCATCGGTTTGGTTCTGTGAGTCGAGTTATCATCGCAACTGAAGATAGGAAGCTTCTAAAACTACATGGGATCAAACATTTTTAGAAGAAGATGCCATAAAAAGGGATTATAAGAACTGGCCCAAAAAAAAATCATTACAAAGCATAGATATCATATATCACAAACAAAATAAGCTACACTAATATCAACCAAACAATTTGCAGATAGAGGAACAAGAAAGTGTAATTCAAGTTCAAGCAAGCTAGACTCATATCCAACAAACAACTTGCATAAAGCAGGAAAAAGAAAGTGATACATAGAGTTCACACATGCTAGACTCATCATATCCAACAATTTTCAAACAAAGCAGATAGAAACTCAGACAATGTCCTCCATCTTCCAAGATGGGAGTTCACTGCGGCTGTTGTTCTTCACCAACTTATCGCACAATCAAAAGTTCATTCCCATGAAAATTGTTTCTCTCACCTTTAGTTTCTCCACATACATCTAGATCGCAAAAATAAAGTTCTCATGTTTCACTATAATTAAGTACATATAAAAAAAATTCAGTAAGATTGTTTGTTTACCTCGTCTTCACCGATCTCAACCTCATTTCCAACATCAAAAGGATGTCTGATGTACAACAGCTGCATCAAGTAAAACAACTATTTCCAAACCAGCCCAAACAGATATGTGATGGCAAACGAACTGGAAGCAAAGAAGATCATATATTTTGTTCTGTCCAATCCTAGCAATGGGATCAAAAGTGCAAAAAGCAGAATTCACTACAAAAAATGGGTATATTAGATCATTTAAAAAACATCAAAAAACTAAGTGATGTTTTATTAAATTACTTATTAGTAAGTGATACAAACTAAGTGGATTAACATCAGATATGATAATTGATGCTAATATTTACATGTTTAACATCATTTTATTGTAAATGATACAATTCTACATTAATTTGCATCACATAAAAACTTTTGATACAAAAATATAAGTTTACATCAATTTCAGAATTTTTGTATTTTAAAATAATGTCTACATCACTTTTAAAAATTGATACCAATTTTACATCAATAAGATATGATACAAATTTTTTTTTTTAAAACATCAGAAAAACCAGTGATACTATTTTAAATCACTTATTAGTAAGTGATACAAACTATGTGGATTAACATCGATTGTCATAATTGATGCTATTATTGACTTGTTTAGCATCACTTTGTTAAAATTGATACAAATCTCTATTAGTTTGTATCACTTATTATATATTGATGCAAAAATATTAATTTACATCAATTACAAAATCGATGTATTCTAAAATAATGTTAACATCACTTTTTAAAAATTGATACAAATTTTACATCAAAAATAAGCGATGTAAATAAAAAATAATTAATCAGGCTTTAAATAATTATGTAACTATCCCTTTATTTTACAACGATTGCAGAAAACTGATGTTATTTTTTTTTAATTTGCATCGGTTTAAAATAAATGTCACTTAATTAAATAATTTTTTTTATTTGCAGATGCATCTATCCATCGACACTAGCGTTCTTTGTTTTTAAAATCCTTGCTCTGATGTTTAAGACGACTTGAACTCCAGCTCCAAAACCCAGCATCCGACAACTTCAAGTAAGCGACTTATCTCTCTGTCCCAACATAATTCTTCTCGTCTCTCTGTTCTCTGCGATTTTGGACTGAATTTGGGATTTGATATTGTGTATATCACTTGTTCGATAAAATTTCTCTATGAAGTAGTTTATGGTTTGATGATTCCTTGAATGTTGTTTGTAGGTTATCATGGATAAATCATGGATAAGCAAACCATGATTATCTCAAGATTATATAATTGGGGTTAAATTTTTTTTGGATTTTGCATTTGGTCAATCAAATGCATGATGAAGTGTCCATGTAATCGTTGTTCTTCAGCAAATTTAAGACTAGGGAGGATATTAAAGGTGATTTGATGTGTTATGGCTTCTTATCTTCTTATACATGCTGAATATTGCATGGAGAGAATATTAGCGTCACAGTGGATACAACAGAAATACCTTCAGATGTTAACGTTGATTCAGCTGCATTTTATTCAACTATGAATCTCTTGGATGATCTTTTTGCTAACATAAATACGTCTGGTGAATTTGTATCGTCTGAGCAGCCTATGAACAGAGATATACCATCAAGCTCAAGTGAAAATAATGGAAAAGGAGAAGGTCTTGATGAGTTGCTTGCTGATGTTAATCAAGAGCTATATCCAGGACGCACAAACTTCTCAAAACTTTCTTTTATTTTGAAGCTGTATCATATCAAATGCATGTGTGGGATCAGCGATAAAGGAATGTCCATGGTGCTTGATTTGCTTAAAGAAGCATTTACAAATGCAAAGCTTCCGGGATCATTCACTGATATGAAAAAGTTATTGCCAAGCTGCGCTTGACGTGTGAATCAATTCATGCATGTCTGAATGATTGCATGTTATATTGGGGAGAAGACACTGAGCAAGAAACTTTCAAAGTTTGTAAGTCTTCTCGATGGAACACTAATATTCCTGCAAAAAGTACAATCTCCGGATCAGAAATTGGAAAAAAACAAACTCCTGCAAAGGTTTTTCGTTATTTTCCTTTGAAACCACGGTTGCAGTGTCTATTTTTGTCATCAAAAGCAGCTACTCACATGAGATGGCATGCAACTGATACAAACACAGATGGTAAGCTTCTACATCCGAGAGACGGTGCGGCTTGGAAAGCATTTGATCGGAAATATTCTGAATTTGCATCCGATCCAAGAAATGCCAGACTAGGCTTGGCAACTGACGGTTTAATCCATTTGGTACCATGAGTATTAGTTATAGCATTTGGCCAGTCATCCTATTTCCCTATAATTTTCCACCATAGATGTCAATGAAGCAGACATCGATGATTCTATCTATGGTTATCCCTGGAAAGCGTGCGCCTGGTAATGATATTGATGTCTACTTTTGTGAGAGCCGAAACTCACACTGTTAAAACTTATATTTTATTGGGGCTCGAAAATTCTATTTTAAAGAACTAAAGGACCGAAAATGAAAAAATATGATTTTATTGATAATATTTCCGAAGTACAAGAATATTAGCAAAAGCTCAAAAAAGTCGTATAATGCTAAAGCTCTAATACTTGGATTTTGGATGGTTTAAACCTTATACAAGCTTATGTATTTATACTAAGAGTCCTAGGAGAGTAAACTCTTTCTGGGCGATGTGGGATAAAGTTTTCCTCTTCCAGCCGCCGACTTGATCTTTTGGGCCCATCTCTCGGTCCGAAAACTTCTCCAGTCCGTTGCACGATCCAATCTTGGCCCGGCCCAACTATTGTGAACAGTAACCGATGAACAGTAACCGATGAATAGTAACCCGATGAATAGTAACTCGATAAACCAGATCTCGATTGAGCTTGAATTGATTCCTCGGTTAACTTTTTCTCGGGATGAATAGTGTTTTTACGGTTTTTCCGTGTGAATAGTGTTCTGAACGTTCTTTTTCCCTCTTCTGAAATCAGACCGCTCGTTTTTTCCCTAGTTTCTAGCCGCCGGTCCGATACTTGTTTCCAGCCGCCGGTCCAAGGTAGACGCGCATGGGCGGCTGGACCTGGGCGGCTGGACACAGGAACTGGACACGGTTGGCTGGACGTGGGCGGCTGGAAGATGCGTGGTCGTGGGTGGCTGGATAGTGCATGGTCATGGGCGGCTGGAAAGTGCATCGACCGTGAGTGTCCCGGGATCAGTACATGCGGATGTTCGACCTTGGATCGGTCTGAGTTCGGAAAGCATGCTTAAAAGGAGGATGATGGGCAGCTGGAGTGTTGGGGATAAGTTCAGCCGCCATGTCTTGATGAAAGATATCAGGCGGCTGAAGCATAATGCTCAGGACAAGTCCAGCCGCCATGTCTTGATGCATAGATGTTGGGCGGCTGAAGCGTGATGCTCGGAACAAGTCCAGCTGCTATGTCTTGATGCATAGATGCAGGGCGGCTGAAGCATGATGCTCGGGACAAGTCCAGCCGCCATGTCTTGATGCATAGATGCTGGGCGGCTGAAGCATGATGCTCGGGACAAGTCCAGCCGCCGAGCTTGGTTCTAAGAAGGTCATGGGCGGCTGGACTTAGTCTGGGACAGGTCCAGGTGCCCAGCTCCGTCCTGAGAAGGTCATGGGCGGCTGGACTTAGTCTGGGACAAGTCCAGGCACCCAGGTTTGTCCTGAGAAGGTCATGGGCAGCTGGACTTAGTCCGGGACAAGTCCAGGCGCCCAGCTTCGTCCTGAGAAGGTCATGGGCGGCTGGACTTAGTCCGGGACAAGTCCAGGCGCCCAGCTTTGTCCTGAGAAGGTCATGGGCGGCTGGACTTAGTCCGAGACAAGTCCAGGCACACAGCTTCGTCCTGAGAAGGTCATGGGAGGCTGGACTTAGTCTGGGACAAGTCCAGGCGCCCAGCTTCGTCCTGAGAAGGTCATGGGCGGCTGGACTTAGTACGGGACATGTCCAGCCGCCATGTCTTGATGAGAAGAGTGATGGGCGGCTGGATGTGCTGAGGATAAGTTCAGTCGCCTTGCTCCGTTTGATCTTGATCTTGAGTTCTCGTTCTATCAATCTCCGAGGAGGGGATTTTGACCCCAACAGTTAGCCCCCCAGTTCTTTGCTTTCGTTGTTTGAAGCAATGATTTCGAGCCGAGAGTTTGTCGGGATTGATGGAACGGGAAGTCAACGGTGTTTTTCCGTTAGTTCGTTCTGTTTTTAATGTATCGTCAGAGACGGATGCTGTCCCGTCAAGTTTGCATGAGAGTTCGTGCCACCCTTGCTATATCATGGGATTGTTTTTCCTTCATTCTTCACCATTTCACTTTTCTCTTCAAGTTATTCTTAAGTGTTCTTCAAGTGTTCAAGCACTTCTCTCTTTTTTTTTGTTTCCTCTGATATGGCAGGTCAACCACGAACTCCCTACGAGCTCAATCTGGGAAAAATATTGCATTGTCTTCTCGAGTTCGATTATTATCCGGAAATGGATGCTGGACTCGTGGACGACCTACCTGCGGCTGGTGAAGACGCCATTCTGCAAGTGGCGCCTGGTCCCGAGGACGTGCAACAGTTGGCGCATGGCCTTGATATCACTCAAAATACGACATCATGCTTTATTAACATCGCTCAAGGGGCGTCTGGCTGCAAGGAGGTTAGGCAGAGAGTGTCTGGTCCAAAGGGCATGCCTCGAAGGGTGGTCGGCACGGTGACGACGACAAAATGGGCGCCCGGTCCAGGAGGAATTTTCCGGAAGGCGCCCGACTCTCTTCGAGGTAGCGCTGCTCCATCTCAGGTTAGCATTGTTCGTGGCGTCCGGACTACTCNTATCTTTCGGACACCGTAATTTTTTGCCCGATGTTGACGATAACTTTGCCACGTCCGAAAGGGATGCTCCCAAGGGACAAGTCGTCGCTTCTCGGAATCTGATCACGCTGTTGTCGTTGACAAAGGCAAAGGGGTTGCTGAGGGCTCTAGTCATCCGAAGAAGAATAAAGCTTCTCGAGAGGCAAGGGACTCCGAGCCCGGGCTTATGTTCAACACCCGCAGGGCGGCTGGAGGGGATACGGTTGAGTCGGCCAAGCTCATGGATTATCTTGGCCAGTCAGCACCGGCTGCTGCCGGGCCGTTCGAATCCTTGTTAGCTTACGGGGATATATCTTCCGGTCTTGTGATGGTATATCTTCTTCCCTTTGAGTTGTTTCTGATATTGACTTGCTCTCCTGTTTAGTGATTGTTTATTTTGTTTCAGATCGCCACACGGGCACATGCGACCCATGTCGCTCTGGAAGCCGCGGCGAAAGAGTCCCGTAAGAAGGAAAAGAAGATCAGGAACTTGGAGGTCCGACTCAGGAGGTCGGCGAAGAAAACT
>OVBB01001140.1:251-15682 GCA_900406415.1 Isatis lusitanica
CCGGATCATGCTTATTCTTCGCTTTCAATGCCTTGGCCAGAAAATAAAGGACAGCCAGTTTCATCCTGTCCCCAGTGGGTTTCTTCATGCTCAGTAGCAGCTCTTCTAGTTTTGAAACCTTTATTCCCTTAGTTTTCACTAACACCCTTTTCGCAAAAGCAAGAGATCCCAACGTCTCCGAGTTTGGAGGATAGTTCTTGCAATTCAATCCGGTTAAAATGGCATGCTCTCTAAGGGAATACCTTATCAGTTTTCCATTCACCAAAAACCAACACTGTCTTTCCCCCTCGGTTGCACAACTGCGTAGAATAAGCATCCACAGAGCTTGGACTTGGTGATTTGGCTCCTCCGGCAAGTGGAAAATGTGTTTAAACTGCTCATTCTTTTTTAGCCATTTCAACGCCTCCGAAAATTGCTGTAGAAACTCCACCGCCTCTGACACTTTACACCTTGATGATATCATCACCGATGTGGTGTAATCAGTAGTTTGAAAATGCATACTCTACGGCTGCATTGCGCGGGAACCTTCTTCATCATCAGAGGAATCCTGCAAAAAGCAAAGTTGTTCTCAGTTGTACCACTTGTACCAAAACCATAAAAACTTCATAAGTTTTAAGACTGTTTACCTGGTCCATCTCCATTTGAATGCCTTCTCCACAAGAACCTATATCTGAGTCGTGATCTTCAGCTTCTTCAGTTTCTTCAACGTCAACTTCAGCTTCCTCAACGTCAGCACCATCAGACTTTTCTTCAGCTTCTTCAGTTTCATCTTCGCCTTCCTCTTCTTCTTCTTCATCTTTTTCTTCTGCTCCTGTTGTATCCTNTTATTTGCTTCTTCGTCTTTTTCTTCTGCTCCTGTTGTATCCATATTTGCTTCTTCACTACTCCTATTATTAGCCAAATCGTTCTTTTTTTTCTTTACTCTTTCTTGATTATCGGCTACTTTTCCATCTTCTTCTATCCCTTTCTTTACTTCTGCTACATTATTAACATATTTCTTCTTCTTAGGCATTCCTGAATCTGCAAACAAAAACCCATACAAAATCCAATGTGGATATAATTGATCACACACACATCCATTTTTTTACCCACAAAACACCCATTTCTACATACAATTTACAGTCAACAAAGACCCAACTCGACTAATTCGACCAAACAAAACAAATTCTACACATAATTTACAATCAACAAAGATCCAATTCGACTAATTCAACCTAACAAAACAAATTCGAGGAAATGCTATGTCAATTGAGGTGTAGAAGCGGAAGCTCAACTTACTGAGACTTGTCTTAGCCATTTTCTCTTGGTCTCTTCGCTGGAGTCGTGTCTTCGCCGGAGGAGTCGTGTTTTCGCCGGCGTGTCGTTAGAGTCTCGCCTGCTATTTAGAGTTAGGGTTAGAAGAGGATTAGGAGAATGAATTAGGGAGACGGGTCTATTCTACTTGGGTTAAAGGTTCGAATTGAATTAGGGCAGGTGGGTCAACCGAGTCACGTGGTTGGATCGGTAAATATACACAACTTTTGTTTTTTTTGGACTTTTCCATCAGTTTTACTTAAAACAAAAAATCGAAACAAAAAAGAATAATAAAATGTGGCATTAATGCTTTGGTTTTCTCAGATTGTGGCATTAGTGCCATTTTCTCTATCTGAAACTAGTTACTCCAAAGATAGCCAGTATTGCATGCAAATACTTGCCGCTCCCTGATTTTGTATTCTTGAAGCTGATATTCTGTTTCTGATGATTCCCTTGATCCCTTTCAGAATTGTTTCCGGTGACCGATTGAAGTTCCGATAACAGAGTGAGAGGGGTTAGAATCATACTCGTGCATGAAAGATAGCCATTACAGACTATCAATATAGAGAGAATCGTGAAAAAAGATTCTTATTCAACCGTCAAAAGAGTCTTACAGACAGCTTAAATACTAGGGTCACACCCAAAAGATAGCGAAACAATAACCAGCTATTAACTTGAACAAGAAAAAGCAACTCAAGGATTTTATTAAAAGATTACCGTTCCACTCTGTAACTTGACAGGTTCTCGTGAACACAACTCCAAAGCAGGATAAAATGATGGCTGATAGGTCACTAAAGACTCTGGAATATGGATAAGCTCTGATCTAATCTTCAGTGTCCCTTTTCGCATTTGAATTGCTGCTTGCTATGAAGATGCAAAGTGTGCATAGGACGCTTTGATACACCAATGTCATCTGTATCCTTCTCTGATGACCCATAGTATCGTTTATTTGTTTATCCCCTGAAATTGCTAGGCCTTTGCGTTGACTACTTGACTGAAATCTTTACTCATGCTGGACTTTCTTCATCAAGACTTGGAGTTCTGTGTAAGAATGTGCTTGGAACAGATTCATCTCCCGCTTGGAACAGATTCATCTGACCGCTGGCTTACCATTCCTCCTTGGAGTTACACTTGCATCACTGTTTGACTGACACGGGATATCATCATCCCTTCTTGATTTTTGCCTTTTCTTTGGCCGTCCACCTCTCTTTTTTCTCTTTTTCTTTGCTCCTCCATCAACCACTTCAACAGGCATATCATACATTGCTTCATGAGAACTGTTTTTGCTTTTATCCTTTGCATACACCAAACCTAAACCGCACTTCACCACCTTGACTTTTCCTTTCTCAGCTGTACCGCCAGTCAGAGTAAACTCGAGGCTGGCTTCAGTATAATTGCATTTATCAGAGTTCTCGTCTTCAGGACACTTTACAGTATATGGGCAAGTGGTGTAGCCAATAAAGACATGGTCTGGTTTAATGCTGTAGTTTCCGTCTCCCTGTCTTGTCCAACTTCCTACAGTGCAAGTAAATGGGACCCAAGTGTCTTCAACTTTTACTTTAAAGGTGCATGTCACGGTCAAGCAGCTGATTTGATCTTGGCAGCCACCAAATGACACTACAGCACATAGAGCTATTCCGGCAAGCCTCTTGTCATGCCAATGTGGAAGGAGTTTTACTTGTAGCTCGGATCCACCTGTTTCATTACAAAACCACGAAGGCACTTCGCATCCAGGAAAGCAAGTGCTGAACACAGCCTCCGAAACAAGACCCTGCAAAGTTAAAATATGGAAAATCATAAACCTGCAGAGTTTCTTTTAAACACAAGAAATTTGAGAGAGGGATACAAAGAGACAGAGACAGGTATAGAGAAATACCCCATTGTAGCGTTTATGAGCATATGATAGCAGCTGGCATTTCCTTTGAGCATACATTGTGATTTCCTCCTTTGCAGCTTGTTCCAAGTCCTCACAGTTTGTGAAAATGAATGTGGAATGGTTCTGCTCGGTTGGCATGATACGGGCCAGGGGATTCGAAACTTTCTTCAGCGAACTACAACCGTGTGCATCTAAGCACTGAAGGTTTGGTGGAAGCTCTGGAACAGATGTAAGACTCGTACAATACTTCAAATCTAGCCATTTCAGTTGCAAAAGTTGACTCATGCCAGCAGGAAGGCAGCTGATCTTATCATTTCTGCTTAAGCACAAATACTGTACTGAGGGTAATTGTGGAATCACAGCTATGGCTGTCCCATCCAAAAGCAAAATGTTTAAAGAGCTCATGTTGATTTCTGGAAAAGACTTGAGATTTGAACAATCAGAGAGTATCAGTTCTTGAAGAGCTTTCAGCTCACCAACCCGGGCCGGGATTTCCTCCAACATTTTGCAGTTTTTCATATTCAATATGAAAAGTCTCTGGAGCTTCTCCATGTTCGTAGGAAGCTGACTTATTGCTGTGCCATCTAAGTATAGATTCTTTATATTTTCTGAAACCAACGGAAATTTCTTAAAATTTGAGCAGCCGCTGAGAGTAAGTGTTTTAAGAGAAATTAAACTCATCTCCTGAAGATATTCAAGGCTTGTGCACCCTTTCAGATTCAGGAACGCAAGCCTATTCATATTTTTCATACTACTTGGCATCATTTTCAGTGATGTGCAGCCTTCAAGGTTCAATCTTTCAAGATTTTCAACATTTGATAACTCTGACAAGCTGCACAACTTACTTGAGTGATTGAGATCGACCCACTTTAAGTGTGATGTATCCTGTGACCAAACAAAAATAAAAGAAAAAAAACGTTAGCCACCCGTTAAGAAAAAAAGAAACTATCGAGGTTGATTTAACCATTCACAAAAGCTATCAACAGATGAGTCAGAGACACACCTTATCACCCTCCCAAAGTCGTTGAATCTCGCTATAAGGCAACTTAAGATCAACAAGATTAGTCGGGTGGAAATCATTTGGAAGTTTCTCCAATGGGAATTTTAGCCAGTGGAGGCATCGAACCTCTTTCAGTGGTAGCTTAAGTCCATCAGGGATGTTTATCTTATTCTTGGTTTTACATTCCTGAGGACATTGAGAATTGTAGAACTTAATATACCGGAGACTACCCATATCTGTGAAGTAGTCTTTGTCCAAGCTCATTTCGCCTTTCACTTCATTCAAATCTAGGAAAATACCTCTCACATTGGCAGATTCCTGGTAACCAATAACAACAAAACAACAGACAAAATATTAGTGATGAGAAACCAAACCTATTTTTTATGTATGCATTTTGGAAGTATTAGAAGGCTTCCATCTTTTTATTGGTTAAATAGTCTCACCATTGTTCTCTGCACCAAGTTAGTTACGCCGCCCTTAATTATGTCTTGATGAAACCAAAGCTTTTGCCTGCTACCATCTTGAGTGTATGCTTTAGAATCACGTTCCCTCGAAAAAGTATACAGTAGATCATGCATCTCCACTCGACTGCCACAAGTATTAATCAAGAATTTATTCGTGAGAGCTTTTACTGCTTTCATTGCTTCAGCAGATCCGGTCTTAGATGAAGCCAGTAAACTTTCAATATAATCCACACTCTCCGATCTGAAACAGGCTATGTCGAGAAATGCATCTTTCTGCTCTGAGCTCAGTTCATCATAACTCACTTGGAAGACACTTCCAATACTAGTAGGTCTGTGACTTTGTGCGAGTATCTGCAGCTTCGATTTCCAATGATCTAAATTTTTTTTGTTAAGCTCTCCACCCAATATTTTGAGAGCTAGTGGATGACCTCTGGCGTAGTGTACAAACTTTTCTGACAACTTCATGAAATCTTCCTTGGGATCAGAGACTTGATCATCATTGAAGGCATGGTAGTGAAAGAGTTGTGAGCTATCTGTGTGGTTCAGTTTTGGGACCATGTAAGTATCATCAACCAACTTTTTCTTTGTTAAGGACATGTCGCTTGTTGCAATGACAATCCTGCTTCCCTCATTGTCCTTCTTAATCCGGTCAAGCATCCCACACAGAGCATCTATTTGTTCCTTTTTAGTCACATCATCAAGAACAACAAGAACTTTGCAATCTTGCAGGTGACTGTAAAATGTTTTAACATCGTCTACGGGGATATTCTTCGACCTCAATAACTCAGCTTTAAGCATTAGAGGCAAGCAATCCAACTTCTCCAGGTGCTTCTTATCGAGTAACGCGTGCCACGAAAACTTGGACTTCCACTTCTTATAAAGCTCTTTCAGGAGTGTGGTTTTGCCAATTCCGGGCATCCCAACAACTCGAATGATACGAGTTCGCTTGTATATATTAAGATCCAACTTTTCTTCCAATTGCTTCAAGCGTTCGTTTCCGATATTCTTTATTTCGCCTCGTGAGGAAGGCCCATCATTGTTATTTTCTGAAGGATTCACGGAGGTGTTTTGGCTTCCTTCTGATGAAAGTTGGTTCAGCTCTTTCTTAACCGCCTCTACAATTTCTTCCAATTTATGGCTTTCGTCACTGCAATTCGAGTAAGGAAAATATTTTAGTTTCAGAATACTAACGACGTCATGACCTCTGTAAGTACAATTCATAAATCTATATGCGATCCGTAATCACTACTGTAAGACTCTTGGTTTGGAAAACTGTGAACCACTGAAGGCAAGAAATGGGTACCTTTTCTCGTCAATCGTGACGCCCATTATGTTAGAAATCCAGGTAAAAGATTCCTCCCACTCCTTCATCCTCTCATCATTCTTAGCCAGAGCCCTGAACATATCACCGAAATCCATCTTTAAATCTCTCACGGTGGATGGCTCCACCTTGTAGAAGATGGGAATCGCCACGAGTGTTCCTTCATCCCAACAAGCCTTAATCTTCGCCAGCTCTTTCACGCACCAGATTGAGTTGGTGTACTTGTCGGAGAAGATAGTCAGAGCGATTCTAGACTCCTCTATCCTCTGCAATAGTATTTCTAGAGGTTGACCTCTGTTTTCGTCGTAGTCGATAAAGACGTTAATGTTCTTCAGTTTCAAGGCCTTGACGAGATGGCTGACGAATCTCAGGCGCAAATCCTCCCCGCGAAAGTTGATGAACACCTGATGTTGCGGTGGCTGTTCTTCGACCGTGGAAATAGAGGATGCTGCCATGGCGAAAAGATGTTTCCAGTGTGCTGGATAAGGATTTGTTTTGGGTAGATACAAATTATTAATAAGAGGTATTTACTGTCCAGTCGACTTTTGGCCACTTCTTTTACAAAAGGAAAGGTGTACTTTCTACATTGCATTTTTGCTCTTCTCTCATGAACAAATGGTTTTTCTTTTTTCCCATTTTGCCATTCTTCTATTAAACCTTTAAGTTTTTTTTCTTTTTTCTTAGCTTTTTTTGTTTTTTCTTTTCTTTCTCATCTCTCCTCTATATTCATTTGATTATTTCACTTTTCTAAAGAAACATAAACTATTTTTTATTTTGATAATAAGAACTATAATTGTTTTTTCTATATTTTGATATCCACTTTGATATACTTTAAATATTTATAAATAAAACTTATGTACACAATAAGCGTGGACACGGACAATCATTAATGCATTTCTCTTTATCAAAGCAAAAGAAGTGGACACAATAACTGTGGACACGAAGAAAAATTAATGTGCACTTCTCGAAGAAAAAAGAAGTGGACACAACAACCGTGGACACGATCAACCATTCATGCATTCCCTTTTCTCGAAGCAAAAAGAAGTGGACACAATAGTCATGGACACGGACAACCATTCATGCGCCTCCGCGAAACCATTCATGTACATGTCCACGATTGTTGTGTCCATTACTTTTGCTTCGGGGAGTGGGATGCATAAATGGTTTTCCGTGTCCATGGTTGTTGTGTCCACTTCTTTATGCTTCGAGGAGAGGAATGCATGAATGGTTGTCCGTGTCCACGGTTGTTGTATCCATTTCTTTTGCTTTGAGGAGAGGAATGCATGAATGTTTGTCCGTGTCCACGGTTGTTGTATCTACTTCTTTTTTCTTCGATTATGGGAATGCATGAATGGTTGTACGTGTCCACGGTTATTGTGTCCATTTTTTTGTATTGAGGAGGATAATGCATTAATGTTTGTTAGTGTCCACGGCCTTTGTATCCACAAATTTTATTTAAAAATACCAAAAATATATCAAAATGGATATCAAAATATAGAAAAAAAAAACTGTAATTCTTATTGTAAAATCAAAAATATTTTATGTTTATTCAAAACAAATGAAATAACCAAACTAATAGAGAATGAGAGATAATAAAGTATATAAAAAAATGAGAAAAAAAAAGCAAACAAAGAAGAAAAAAAAGGAGATAATTTTCTCATGTAACCTATTAAAAAACTTGGTTGAATAAAAAAAATGGCAGAGAGATCTTTTCATGTGCTAGAAGTGCACCTCATCTAGAAAATCCACCATTTGTAACAAAAGTGGTCCAAAGTCCACTTCAATATAATTATCTCTATTAATAATAAGGCCCTGTTCGTTTGGTGAGCTGAGCGCAGTATTCAGACGCAGATGAATGTTGATGTTTGTTTGGTGTTAATTAAGAGGGTGAACTGATCACGGTATCCGGATGAGTTTTAGAAACTCAGCAAGAAAAAAGAGGATAACTGGTTGAGTTAGATTGGTGCGTTCAGCTACAGTAAACTCAGCCAAAAATGTCAAAAGTCGAAAACACCCTTCATTTTTACTAAACCTAGATCGCCGACGAGTCTCCTTCCTTCAACCTATCTCTTGCGACTCTTAGGAGTCTCTCTGCAACTCTTCAACCATGGAAGAATCGAATTCTCTCGTTTAGATCCCAAAAACCCTAATTATCGACTCTTCAATCTTAGTCTCTCCCTCACTCTCGCGGCATCTCCTCCCTCTCGCAGTCTCTGTCTCGCAATCTCTCTCTAAGTCTCACAGTCTCTCCCTCTCTCTCTCGTAGGTAAGTAGCTTTTACCCTTTTCTCGTAGGTAGGTTAGTTGTTTTTCGTCATTGCTGATACCCTTTTCCTGCAGTGAACGTTTTATTTAGGTTCTGTGTTTGAGTTTTTTTTCCTTTTTTGATGAACTGTGTGAGCTAGAAAACGAAGTCAGGAAGAAGACGAACGAATTTTTAGCTTCATTTTTCCAAAATTTTGTCCGATCTGAGCAGCTTTGATGTGATTCACATTTACCATTTTGGTCATAAATTTCAAAGTTTCGGTCTTTAGTTTGATTCAGATCCGTATTAGATCCTGAGTAAGTGTTCAATTCCTCAGTTGCTCGAATCTGGATTCTTGACTCTCTTTTTGGTGGTGAATCTGTCTGTTTCCTTGACATTCTCTTCATGTTGATCTGTCTATTTCCTCCACATTCTGTGTAAGAAGTGTGTGTGGTTTGATCAGTTTTTTGCTTGTTTTCTTGAGAAATGAACATCGTTTAAGCTTAGCAATACAAGATGCTATATCAGGTTTTGCTTGTTTTCTTGAGAAATGAACATTGTTTAAGCTTTAGCAATACAAGATGCTATGTTTGCCTTTATGATTATCTTGCATATAGCATTTGAACGCCTATGGTTATGTTTATGTTGCATACAAAATAGTGCTATGTGCCTTCTCGTTTATATTCTAGTAGTTCTGTTCTTAAATGTCTTGTAATTAGTAAGTCACACGAAGTCGAAGTCATATCTGGAACAAGGTCTTCTTTTTCTTGCCTTTAAATTTACATCAGAGAACATGTTTGTTTGAAATCTAGGCTTTGTTTCTATACTGTACGAGCAGTTTAATTATGAATAGATAAGTCTGTATAAACCTGTTAATGATGTGTAAAATTGAAAGTCTGAGTAGTGACGAAGGGATCGTTTCATGTTTCACTTTAATGTCGTGCTGCTATTGCTGTATGTATGCTATTTGATATCTTCTTTACTTAACTTTAGATTTACCACTGTCACAGTGGCTGTCTGTTATATTTTCTCCATGATGAGCTTAGGTGATCTGATTTGTTTGTCATGTGAGAACTCTGCAGATTCCAAGTTCTAAAATTATCCCAATATGATTGTTTATTCACGTAAAAGGTTATGTTTAAGCCATATTCATCGTTTTAGATAACATTATTTTTGTTGGTAAATTGTTTTCCTTTTCAGTTATGTATATTGTCAATCTTGAGCTTTTGGTTTGTTTTTGCTCGATTCTTACATCATTTCTCTCTTATCTCTTATGTTGCAGTTTTTTCTCTCCTCAAACCTTAGAAGCAAGGAAGACAATGACATCATGTGAAAGGAACTTTTGTATTAGACAAAACTAATATAACTTTTGTATTAGCATGTGTAATATCATGTGAAAATGCATGAAATAATTACATTAGTATGTTATAAAAACATTGAAAATGTAGCTTGTTGTTTGATTTTTAATATTAGTTTTGTTTGATTTTAAATATTATATTTGGCTAATTTTAATTTTGTAGATCATTATATACATATATAGACATGAAAAATGTGTAATATATATTACATTAGTATGTTATAAGAACATGGAAAATATAGTTTGATATTTGATTTTTAATATTAATTTTTTTTATTTTAAATATAAAGTTTGGATAATTTTAATTTTAATTTTGTATACATATAGACATGAAAAATGTATAATATAAATTACATTATGTTAGAAAACATGAAAAATGTAGTTTTATATTTGATTTTTAATGTTATTCTTATTTGGCTTTAAATATAAAGTTTGGATAATTTTTATTTTTATTTTGTAGATTATTATATATAGGTTGAGACTAAAAGAGAAAATAAGGGTTTTTTCTGTCATTTGACACCAAACACGTTCAGATACTGAATACAGAAACACAAACGAACATAACTGCGTCCATATATATTTTCTGAACTCATGAACCAAAATCGCAAACGAACAGCTTCTAGTTACTGCATCTAGTTACTGCGTCTAGACGCTGCGCCTAGAAATCTCAGACAACTCACCGAACGAACAGGGCCTAAGTTGACTAGTACACGCTCTGTAAACTTCGTTTTTTTTTAACTTTCTTTTTGCAATCAATAACTGCCGCACAATGACAATGGGCTATTGAGATAGACAAGATATCCGAAACCTGTCTGTGACTCAGATTCGTTTTAAGAAAAACAATGAGATTTAAGTACAGGTATGTACATACTTCTTCTTCTTTTTTCTTTTTTTTCACTTATAGTTACTAGTTTAGCTACATGGATTTTTTTTTTTTTTATCTCTTCGTTCTAGTGTGATTTTGATTAATGTTTTATGTTTTAGCATTTGTCTGTTTTCATCGGTTTGTTATAGAGTTTGAAATTAACTACACATTGTTAAGTTTTGTTCTATACATTAATCATGTATTGGTGCCTTATTCTTCAATCTACCTAAACATTCTTTATTTAGTATTAATCTAATTAAATAGAGTGTCTGCCTCATTTTTTCATCGACAAAGCTGTTTCATTATTTAAATAGTGTACACCATTAAGTTGTGTTGTTGTGTGACCTCTTTTGTTGAATGTGTTGTGTGTAGGATGTTCGACTGGTATTGAAGATCTCCCCATATCGCTTGTTTCGCCATCGTATAAAAAAAAACAAACTCCACTCCTCCTTTTTTTTTATCTTTCTCTATTTTATTTGTTGGGTTGAATTTGGAGTTGAGCATATTTGCATGAGTTGGAAAACGTGTAATAAATACAAGAACTGAAATATTATTTTTTACCTGTAACGATTTGTGTTGCTCTTTTGGCTGTTGGTATTTCTCACCTCGTTTGTCTTTTGTTCGTTTCGTGCCTCTGCCGAATAAAATTGATTTCAGCTTTGATTGGAAAGGATTTAGGCTTTAGGCTTTTAATTTAAGTTATGGTGCACAGATTTTGGCTTCAGAGAGGCAGGAACACTAAACCAAATTTTATGTCCTTCTGAAGCCAACTTTTTTGCCTTTTTTTTTTCTTATTGATCATCTAATTTTATTTTTAACAAGGTTGTTAGACGGGAAAATTGGGAAAACCAACCTGAACTTTTTTCTACGGGAATTTTCATACCCGAACTTTCACGATAGGTATTTTCCTACCCAAACTCCTTTTAAATTAAAAACTCATATCTGAACTACAGTAATTTTGTGAAATCCAACATTGACTCGGATGATATATAGTCAAACGTCAAATTTTGATGAATATAGAGTCGATATAGCACTAGTTATGGAGTACGATGTAATTTTAATCGAATAAAACTAAAAAGTGGAATAATATAAAGTTTTGAACCGACTATATTAAAGTGAAATAGCTAAAAATTTGTTATTTAGCTCCGATATTAAAGATTCGAAATCTAATATTTTATGATTATTTTAGCTTTATTCAATTAAAAATTACATCATACCCCTTAACTTGTGATATATCAACTCTACTTTCATTAAAATTTGACATTTAACTAAATATTATCCGAGTCAATGTTGAAATTCACCAAATTATTTTAGTACATGTATGAATTTTTAATTTAAACAAAATTTGGGTAGGAAAATACCTATTGTGAAATTTCGGGTATGAAAATCTCCGTAGAAGAAAGTTCAGGTTAGTTTTCCCCATTTTCCTGTCGTCAAGACTCTTTGATTTGAAAGAATTTTGATTAGTTGAGTTTTTTTGTTGTTCTTGCTTTTTGAATACCATGTGATTTAAATACACATTGAAATTGGTTCATTACGTAATTACAAAATAAGGAATGAGTAGTTCTATCTAAACTGATTCTGCAGGGTATTCAACAACATGGTATGATAAGGACTGCAATAATTGAGAGGAAAAAGTTTTTTGCACCAAGCAGGGAACACTATCAAGCAAAGATTCATGTACGTATAGAATTGTGTGTGTACGTAATACTGATGCTTGTGAATGGGCGAACAGATTTTGAGGTAAAGAGAAGCAGAGAACACTACCAATACGTCTCTTCTTCAGTGATGGCAAGTAGCCAGAAGAGGACCTGAACTGCAAGCGGTCCAACAGACCCTCTAATCCTGTAGGGGGATGATCTAAAGATTTCACTCTAGAGCGCTTAAAGGCTGACCTCAGATGGCATTATATAGGTTGAAATTGTTTAGAAAAATATCAAAAGACATATAATTATTTTCATTATATGAATCTTTATTGTTATCAGTCATATAAGCGTATAAAAAACATTTTTCGGATTATTTGTTAACTTTGTCGGAAAATGTATACACTTTCCCTCAAATCAAACAGACAAACATATTCTGTGATTACCTGTTTAACACAAATAATATCAGACTTCCCGATGGATGAGCCTATCCTGGGATTTCGAAAATTACTTTAATAAGTAAATTGATTCAAACATATTTACTTATTGTAAACATATTTACTTATTGTAAAATATAAAGCTCAGAGGACAAACCTTCCTCATCTAGTAAAAGTAATGTGATTCCCACAGAGTCCCAAAACCGAAACTTGCTGTTAGGAACGACCGAGGCATAGGTCCTCATATTCAATGTTGGATCATATTCAATGTTGGAAGGAAGCGACGAAGTCGACGGAGGCCATCTGGAGGCTGTGGAGGAAGAGTTTGAGAGAAGAGTAGTGATGAATTTAGAATAGATGTGAATTATTGGTGTTGTGTGAGTTTTGGTTTACTCGGGAGGTCGGCATATATAGAAGGCGTAGTGTAGTGGAGAGATTAATGCATTGTGGGGGTGAGTGTGATCATAATGATTAGGGAGTCCAACTATCGCCGGCGGTTACGGTTGAAGACGTCCGACCTTTGGATACATGTTTCAGAGGAGGCTGCTAGGGTGAGATAAGGTGAGGAGAAAAAACATTTTAGTTGGGCATTTTAGTTGCACAAGAAAAAAATTTAGTTACATTTTAGTTTAGTGTAGACTGTAGAGTAATGAAAATTCAAAAACGACGTATACAGCTATATACGGATCGCAAAATCAATATATGGACGAAAGTTATATTGTGGTTTGACTGCAAGGTGAGGAATTGACTTGCATTTTCTAAAGATGATGGGTTAAATTGTAAAAACGAGTGAGGTGAAGGGTTTATTTGCAGAAACCCCTAGTTACAAACTTACAATCAAACTAATTTTTTTTGTTGTGTGTGGAAAACAAAGCAATTGGCCTGATATTTTTATGATTCTAAAAAAGCAAACCACACACCACACACCAAACGTGTTCGTGCGGACGTCCGAGAGACAAGAGGCTACTCTCAACCAGTGAATACCCGGTAATATGCCCAACCATTGCTTTTCATTTATCCATTTCGTCTACCGAACAACTAACACCTTCTCTTTAATGTTTCTATAGCCGAACAAGAAGACTAAGCTCAGTAGGAACAAATGCGGTCGCTGTGGACGTGAAGGACACAACCGGAACACATGTACCAACCCCATCTGACTTGGATCCGTTCTATATCCACAAGCGGGGAGACAAACCCTATAGTTCGTTGGATAGAGGACAGCCAATACGTCAACAATGCAATTTACTATTTTCGGATTTCTATTACTATATCCCCTGAACATACTTACCATTTGACGCATAGTTGCCCCATCTGTGGTTTTCTTTTTGGGGGCAACAATGCTCTGTATTTCTCGTTAAGTTTATCGTTGTTATCCATGTGCTGGGGAAAACATTTGACCTATGTTATAACGGATTTTTCTATCTTGCGGTTTTACATACAAAAATACCTCGGGAAACAAGTTAATAGTTGTCAAAGGCATATACATAACCATGTGGTTAGCCATATCCTCATAACTATAATCGACCAATACTAATAAACAGTTACTAGAACAAACGTACAGTAGAAAGTCAGAAACAATGCCTCCAAGGCAAACATACAGTACAAAAAGTTAAACACACTAAAATATTACATATCACAGTCGTCCTTGCCATTAAGTACATACCAAGTCAACCAGAATCTTCGGACTCAGCAATCGTGTACAGTGGCAGCACCCAATCCTTGTACACGTCCACAGCATACTCCTTCCGGAAGTGGTCACCGTCTTGTCTGTCATTCCCTCCATAACCGACGCAGCCTCCCCAAACGCATGTAGTTCCATGAACTTCACAGCCACAGGCCCGCAATCTCCGGTACGCTTGTTGATGTACCACCCGTTCACTCTCGTCCACGTGAACGGCCTCAACCCGTGTGCCTTGCTTAGTGTCCCTGGACAGAGCTTACGGATAACGTAAGGCAGCATCTCAAGTACCGGCTTCATATATTCCGCAACCACCTTATCCGTCATGTTCGGGCTCGGATCAAGGATCTCGACCGACCACTGCAACAGATTGATGCTCAAACCCACCCAATGAGATGCAGCCCAAAGCATAGGCGCGTACACTGTATCCACATCCTCACCCCACCTTTCTTCAGCCACCCTAACATACTGCTTTATTTTATCGTCCACGACAACCATATCCTTGTTGAACGCTTTGCTGAACACACGGTACTTCCCCTGGATGTTCAGTGTTAGCCACGGTGAAACAAAGCAAAAACGCTGGGCTCTTAGGACAGACCTATGTCTTTCTCCAACATAACTCATCAAGACCTCCATGTGCTGCCCAAATACGGATACAAACTTTCAGAAAACATTCGTACACAAAACATTTGAATCATAAAAATATCTTCATACTACACTTACCATGGTCGACACCCATTTCTGACTACCACCCAAAACTAGTAGGAAGTTATTATCGAACTCGTACTCTGCTCTGGTTGAATGCTTTCTGCGAACAAATAATCCACCATTATACTTAAACAACCAAGAACTACCACTACGAGAAATCTACTTTTCACAACATATAGATTATAGAAACTCACACTTTGCTGTGTTCGACCAGGGTTTTCTCAAAGAAACCGTACTCAGGAACCTCGGCGTCAGGCAAGATCACGTAGCTATATGTAGAGCCGCGTTTCAGCAGGATAGCTAGCTCTTTCTCCCCCGCCGATAGTATGTGGGGTTCGTCTTGTTTGGTGGGTGTCTCCTCCGAACTGACAACCCCTTCCTTCTCCGACTTCTCGTCATCATCACTATCCCCCTCACTCCCACTTCGTTGCTGCAGACCGCCACCATCTTCACTTGTTCCCGATTCTAACTCCGTCTGAGTCTCAGACACCAGTCCACCATGTTCAGCCATTACCACTCTCGCGACATTGGCCACACTGTCCATT
>OVBB01001142.1:0-15665 GCA_900406415.1 Isatis lusitanica
CTTGTGACATGTGGCTTTCTTGGAAGTATTGTTGGGACAGGACAAAGGGTTCGGTTTGGCTTGTGTGCATCTAGAGGAGCCGCATTTGATTGGGTGGTAAGAACGGGACTTGGCGGCGGCGGCGCATGTTAGCAGCAACGGCGCGGAGCCACCTAGGTCGATGGCGAGATTGATGTCGTAGGGTTGATAATATGTCCCGTTATGCTCGTTGACGCCGATGGATAAGGGAGAGTAGTAGAGATTTGTAGTTTTGTCTTTACGTATAGGTTGTAGAAAAGCTTGAGGCTTTTGTTGTAGAGAGTGTGGTGCGTTTGTGAGAGCGAAAATGATTACGCAGAGGACATGGAATATACGAAGACGAGACATTTTTTTCTATTTCTTTCTTGTGTTTTGTTGAAGTGAGAATTTGTATGTTATTTATAGAATGAGATACAGATAAGTTCTTCGTTTTTTTTTCTTTTACTTCCATTTGAAATAGTAGTATGAGATTAAACAAAGCTTCAAGATATCTCTGTCATCGAGATCGATGCAGCAAACGAGCAAAAAGATAATGATTGTCAGACGAATTGAGTATCTCAACTACGTTGCTCACCTTTCTAGATGTTCACGCGGCTGATTCAATTATTAATCCATGTGGCTCGGTTTTCAGGGTATAAATTCACTTCTGGTTCAGTTTATAAGACATAAATTTACGTTTGGTTCAGTTTTTAAGACATAAATTTATGTCCGAGATTAAAGTGAGTAGTAAGTTTCAGAGTCAATAATTTTTTTTAAAAAATAGTTAGATAAATAACTAAAGAGGGAAAAACTTAAAAAAATATTTAAAGCATGTACATTAGTGAATTTTTTTTGAGATTTAAAAGAAAAAGTATTTTAATTTCTTTTTTAAAATTGCGGAAAAAAACAAAAAAAAGTCGGTCAATCATGTGTCGTCACATGGCGGAACTGAGAAGAGAAAGAATTTTTTTTTATTTACATTGATTTATATATTACAAATTAAGAGAACTATTACATCGACGATTCTAACAACTGATAATTCTACCTTCATATGAAGATCTCGGTCTGCCAATTCCATCTGAACTTGCTTTATGAAGATACATGTCTGACGGATTTTCCTGCACAACGCTGAAGATCTCCTGCAATCTTGTGTCTTTTTTTAATCTGCATAAATCCTACATTTTCTAGGAATTGAAATCCAAACCTCCTTGTGTAGAAGCACTGGACCAATGATGCTTCCACAAGGAGAGAGAGAGTCTAAACTTAGAGTTTTTTTAGAGGTGATATTATCATTGTTCATGAGACCCACAAATATTTTAATAATTTTTTGTGATTTGTTGTGAACCTCTAATGTACATGTTCTTAGTGTTCAGAAATCAACCAAAAATTCTTCAAGTTGTAAAGCGTTTTATTCCTCTTCTTAGCAATAGAAAAAATAGTTTCAAATTATCTTTGAATCAAAAAACCTGCCAAAAAAGTTTTTAAATATTCTAAAATCACCAACTAAATATTCAATTTTTCATAAACATTTTAAGTAACCAAGTTTTGTTGGTTTATTAACTTAAATCATAAACTTATGTTGACCAATCCAAATTAGTCTCATCATTAAATTGTTTTACAGATAGATTTAATTTCGTTGATCACCGTTAAAAAATTATGGTTAAACTACCAAAAGAGATGTACGTTGAATTATTCTTGTTTTAGATGTGTAGATCTCTGTATCACATCTACATGCACACTTCATTAGGAACCCACGAATCTCTGATGCATGCTTCAAGAGGAACCCACAGTTCACTGAATTGGAACTCATCAAAGAATAAATGAAGAGAAATTGACACTTTATAGCCCAAGAGAATTGGAAAATAGATGAGAAGAATAGAAGAAAATTCTGAAACTCAGACAAAGAGATTCAAAATCGAGGATTTAGGAGAAGAGGGGAGGGGAGAAATTAATTGGGTTCTTTTTTTTATTTAGGTCGAAATCGATTTGGGAAAAAATATAACTAGAATTGGGTGGGATTTTCGTCCAATTAAAAACGACGTCTTGTTGATTAACGGTGTTTAACGACATTAAATTCATCTGTTTTACAACTTAACGACAAGACTAATTTGGCTTGGTCAACATTTGTTTAGGATTTAAGTTTATAAGTCAACAACATTTGGTTATTTAAAACGTTTATGAAAAGTTAAGTATTTAACCAGGGATTTCAGAACACTTAGAATTTTTTTGACAGTTTTTCCAAAGATAATTTGAAACTATTTTTTTTTTCTACGACTAAGAAAAGGAATAAAAACGCTTTACAACTCCATATATGAACCTAAAGTATACAGTAGATATAAAATAAATCATTTTTAATTAAAGATACGTTACTGTTAATAAATCTTATATGTATGAAAATACATATATACTTTCTTCAGAAATAATATTAAGGTTCTGAAGATTAACTACATATTTATAGTGTAGGTAAAACAAATTGAAAGTAGGGTATAATTCACTTGTAGTATATGTATTATGTGGAACATATGTGATTTAAAAAAAATAAATGGTATAAAATATTATTTAATTTGTAAGGAAAAATTTACGGTGCAGAATAAATATTTCATTGGTAATATGAATAAAATAGATTAATAATATGTGTACAAATATAAATTAAAACTTGCCACTTCAACGGTTTTATTAAAGTCAAATTTATGTTGTTCATTCCTATTTTCAGCATTATATTTTCAAAATATGTGTTTGAGAAATTAGAAATTTCGATTATATTATGTCATTATAACTATTACCACTGGTTATTATTTGTTTTGTAAAGTGGCAGTACTATATGTCATATGTGTATATAATTTTATATGTTATAGTAAATTCTAAATTTATTTCAACTAAAATGTAATATTTTAAAGCAGCGACCATTGAGCACTCTTTCCTTTGTGTATAAATTTTGTGTTTAGTTTTTAATTCTAATATTAGCAACTAATTTTAATATTTTAAAAATTTTATCAGTTAAAAGGTTTGTCAATTGATAAATTTACTATTTTTTAAAACATCTTAATATATTCCGATTAATATTTATCTTATCTAAATTCGTTTTTTTGTTGCGTGTATGGATAATTTTGACTAATCAAATTTTATCTGTCTAATGTTGTAATATGTTACATCTTGTTATATAAAATATGGTTTCAAAAGTTAGTAATTAACTAGATTTTCCCTTGTAACATTTTATTGTTTTAAGATTCAAACAGAGAAAAATATTATTATTATATTTCAGGAAAAAAATTCAGAAGCAAAAAGATAATTATAGAAAAAACGAATTTCAAAACTGAAGAAAAATAGAAAACATAGAAATAATCGCACAACTAATAGTTTTCTATGTTTTCCTTTTTGCTTCAGAACATAAATAATTTTTTTCTCTATTTCACACATGTCAAAATCCTAAACTCAAAAGACGCCACATTTACTAAGTGTTATAATCCATTGAGGTTGGATCTCCATAACCGGCCCAGTCTACGGAATCTTAAGTCCAATAAAATTAATGGAAGTTTTCTTTTTATATGTGTGATTAGTAAAAAGACTATTTCCTTATCTCTACTTGTGTAACCACTATATAAAGAGACCTTTGGTCCTCCATAATAATACACAGAAATATTCAGTTTACAACACGTTATCAGCACGAAAGCTCTGATAAACCTAGCAGCCGCCGCCGATGACCCTGAGCCCTAAGTTCTCCGCCTCTGCCGCCGTCTTGCTTCGTCGGCCGATCCGATCCTGAGCTGTTGTTAACGAGGTCTTTAGCTCCCAGTTCCTTTCCAGTCAACCCAAAAGAAGGATCAAAGATAGAAACAAATCTCTAAAACCCTAGAACATGAAAATCGAATTCTGACATAATGTTTATCAAACCCTAAAATCGATTCTTCTATGTTCTACTTGCTTGATCTTTTAAGAACCTAAAATCGAACTTGGACTTAAGCATATAAGAACCCTAAAATCGATTTTCTTGTTTATCATTGATTGTTTGAATAACCAAAATCGAATTTGTTCTCATGCATGCTAATATCAAACCTAAAAATCGGATGAACCCTAATCTATGATCTTGTTAAAATCGAATTTGGTTGTTTGATATATTGTTTGGCCAAATCATAATTGAATTTGGAATTGCTTAAAAATCGGACCATTAGAACTTGTTTGAACCGAAAGCCATAGACTTTGTTTGCTAGGATTGAATTTGGATAATTTTCTTATTTGAAATTTGGAAAATTGCCTTTCATTGAATATTGCCTTAATCAAATTTGGAAATTGCCTTAACTGAATTTGGAAAATTTCTTTATTTAGAATTTGGAAAATTGCCTTTTATTGAATATTGCCTTAATTGAATTTGGAATATTGTCTTAATTGCATTTGGAAAATTACTTGTTTGATAACCAACCTAGAATTGCATGTTAGGATTGAAATTGAAAACTTGCTTGAATTGTATTTTCCTAAAATCGGATATTGATTGGATTGAAATCGCATGATATATGCACAAATTTAATTCGGTTGAAAGAAACCCTAAAAGCCTAAGACAAAACCAATGCTTGATTTCAGATGGCAAAAGTGAAAAACTTGGATTTCACAGCCCTAAATCTCTCGAGAGATAATTACTTGCAATGGGCATTAGACGCAAAGATCGTCCTGAAATCAAAAGGGCTCGGTGAATGCATCAAAGATGCAAATAATGATGCAAATAATGAATCCGAGAGGAATAAATATGAGGCGATCATGATTATACGCCTTCATCTTGTTGAGAGTCTCAAAGATCAATACTTGACGCTTGAGGATCCTCTTGATCTCTGGAATGAGTTAAAGGCAAGATATGATCATCAGAGGATGGTTATACTTCCTAAGGCCAGATATGATTGGCTTAATCTAAGTCTCCTGGATTTTAAGTCTATGGATGAACACAACTCGGTCCTGTTTAAAATAGTTTCAAAGTTGAAGCTATATGGCGAGATTGTAACAGAGAAGGATATGTTTGAAAAGACATTCTCGACCTTCCACTCAAGCAAGGTGTTGCTACAACAACAGTATCGTGAGAAAGGCTTCACGACTTATGCAAGTTTGATCTCTTGTTTATTGCTCGCAGAGCAAAACAATGAGTTGCTGATGAGAAACAGTGAAATGAGACCTCCTGGATCAACCCCACTTCCTGAAGCCCACGTGGCCGAGGACACTAAGATGGAAACCGAGGAAAACCATGTCCAGAGATACCAAAGAGACAATGGTTGTGGACGTGGAAAGAGACAAGGGCGTGGTTGCTACCACCCCTATGGCCAAGGGAATGGCCGCAGATCTGATTCTAACCGCGGTCGAGGCCGTGGCCACAGGAACCAATCCAGACATCAGTCTGACCCGACCAAGTCTGTTTGCCATCGATGTGGGATGCACAATCATTGGGCCAAGACATGTCGGACTCCTAAACACCTTGTGGAACTTTATCAAGAGAGTGTTAAAGGGAAGAATCCCGAGGCCCACATGATCCAGCATGATAAGGAAGGCGACTTCGATCATGAACGAGATAATCCTATGGATTACGAAAAAGATGATCTCATGGAGACATCAGATTGTTTAAAATAGGCATTAAAATTTTGTGGCATTCATGTTTTGTTTTCATTATGGATTTATGTCATTGGATTTATTTGGCTTTGCTTAATTAATAATTTAAGGCTTTTAAGACATAATTCTTGTTTTGTGAAAGGAAACATGGATGATTCGTNAATAAATCTTACATTGAAAAGGCCAATATAGGTACTATAGCAGGATCGGCCAGCCTCATAGAAGGTTACAGCCAGGCCAATGCCTTATTGCCTAAGGGGACGCATCTAGAGATTGCGGATGCATTGTCTTCCCCCAGCTCAAAGAGAAGCCTATTAAGCTTTAAAGACATTCGAAGGAATGTCTTCATGTTGAAGCTATGGACGAGGGAAACCGAGAGTTCCTCCAAATAATTGAAATCATCCAAGGCCAAAAGAAAATCCTAGAGACTATACCTGCTATAGCTACCGGCTTATATTGCACTAAGGTCAATATGATTGAGGCCAATGCTACCGTAAACAAAGAGTTTACAGATAGGTCAACTTATGGCACGACCGGCTGGGACATCCTTGGTCGAATATGATATGAAAATTAATAGCCAATACTTATGGGCACGCCTTGAAAAAAAGGAGAGTTATCCTGAAAAATCTTACTTGTGCCTCATGTTCACAAGGGAAACTCATTTTAAGGTCATCACCAGTAAAAGTGACTAAGGAAACAATAAATCTCCTGGAAAGAATTCAAGGAGACATATGCGGACCAATACACCCACCTTATGAGACATTCCAATATTTTATGGTCCTCATTGACGCATCTACAAGATAGTCACATGTATGCTTATTGTCATCACAGAATATGACATTTGCAAGACTCATTGCTCAGATAATACGTCTAAGAGCTCACTTTCCAGACTTTCCTTTAAAGACCATACGAATGGATAATGCTGGTGAATTCACTTCCCAAGCGTTTGATGACTACTGTATGTTCATGGGAGTAAGTGTTGAATACTCCATGGCACATGTACATACACAAAACGGCTTGTCGAGTCATTTATAAAACACATACAGTTGATTGCTAGACCATTACTCATGAGGTCAAAGCTTCCTGTATCCGCTTAGGGACATGCGGTCTTACACGCTGCCGAATTAATTCGCATCAGGCCATCAAGTGACCATAGATATTCCCTATCCCAATTATTAACGGGACAAGAGCTAGATATTTCCCATCTTAAGATATTCGGCTGCTCAATTTATGTGCCGATTGCACCACCACAGAGGATTAAGATGGGACCTCAAAGGAGGATGGGGATATATGTTGGATATGATTCTCCCACAATTATAAAGTACCCTGAGCTGACCACCAGTGATTTATTCAAGGCCAGGTACGCGGATTGTCATTTTGACGAATCCGTTTATCATTAGGTGATAGAAACCGGCTGGTAAAAGAAATTGCATGGGATCAAACATCCTTAAAATGGCAAGATCCTTGGACTCGTGAAAGTGATTTAGAGGTCCAAAAGATAATACATTTGCAAAAGCTAGCTATAAAATTGCCAGATTCCTTTGCAGATCCAAATAGGGTAAAGAAATCATATATACCAGCCGTGAATGCACCAATTTGTATTGATGTCGAAGAAGGACCGCAAGTGGCTACAGAGTCTAAACCACGATTGAAACGTGGAAGACCAATTGGTTCCAAAGATAAGACTACTCGGAAATTAAATAAAGGTGCTGAAATTCAGACCGAGGAGATAGTGGACATTCCAGAAACAAATGAACCTAAGGTGCCGGAAAATGTTGCTTGGGACGCCAAGCTTCATGGGCTTGAAGTTCCTGATAATAGAGAGATCGTGATCAATTATGTCTCGTCTGGAATCCAATGGAACAGAAAGAATGTCCACATTGATGAAATATTTGCATGCAATGTAGCACTTGAGCTCATGAATGAGGATATAGAACCCACGTCCATTTTAGAGTGCACTCGTCGATTAAACTGGCATAAATGGAAAGATGCTATAAACGTGGAGTTAAATTCTTTAAAGAAGAGAGAGGTTTTTGGTCCCATAATTCGGACACCTCGCGATGTTATACCAGTTGGACATAAATGGGTCTTTGTGAGGAAGAGAAACGAACAAGGTGAAATCGTTAGATAAAAAGCACGACTTGTGCCACAAAGATTCTCACAAAAGCCAGGAATCGATTATGAGGAGACATACTCCCATGTGGTGGATGTAACGACTTTTAGATTTCTGATAAGTCTGGCCGTAAGAGAAAATTTAGATCTGCGGTTAATGGATGTTATAACCGCATACTTATGTAGTCAACTGGATAACGAGATTTATATGAAAGTCCCAGAGGGCATAGAGCTGAAAGATAAAAGAAGTTCTCGAGACCAGCATTGTATTAAGCTGAATAAATCGCTCTATGGATTGAAACAGTGAGGTCGCATGTGGTATAATAGACTATGCAAGTACTTAGTAAAAGAGGGCTATAAGAACGATCCCATAAGTTCATGCATATTTATAAAGAAATTTGCTAAGGGATTCGTAATCATCGCGGTGTATGTTGATGACCTGAACATCCTAGGAACCTCTGAGGAAATATCCCAAACGGTTGAATACCTAAAGAAGGAGTTTGAAATGAAAGACTTAGGAAAGACTAAGTTCTATTTGGGAACACAGCTTGAGTACATTATAATGGAATCCTTGTGCATCAAATGACATATACAGAAAAAGTACTCAAGCGTTTTAATATGGACCAGGCTCATCCACTGAGTAGCCCAATGATGGTGAGAAGCCTCGGTTTGGACAGTGATCCATTCGGTCCAAAGAAGGACAATGAAGAAGTCCTTGGTCCCGAAGTGCCATATCTCAGTGCCATAGGAGCGTTAATATACTTGGCTAGTCACACTAGGCCGGACATATGCTTTGTCGTGAACCTCCAATCAAAATTTAGTTCTTGTCCGACCCAAAGGCACTGGAACGAGATTAAACATCTACTTCGTTACCTAAAAGGAACGAAGGACATGAGTCTGTTTTATACAAACCTTAACAAAGAAGGTTTAGTTGGTTTTGCTGATGCAGGCTACCTTTCGGAACGCACAACGGTCGATCCCAGACGGGATATGTCTTCACTCACGGTGGAACAGCCATTTCATGGAGATCAATGAAGCAGACACTCACGGCTACATCGTCCAATCACGCAGAAATATTGCCGATCCATGAGGCCAGTCGAGAATGTGTTTGGTTGAGGTCAATGACTCAACACATTAGACGAGATTGTGGGATGACAGAAGGGAAAGAAGAACCGACCAGCATGTACGAGGACAATGCCGCATTCATAGCTCAGTTGAAGGATGGATACATCAAAGGAGATCGGACGAAGCACATATTGCCGAAGTTCTTTTTCACTCACGCCTACAGAAGGCTGGAGAAATTAAAGTGCTCCAATTCTGTTCAAGCGACAACTCAGCCGATCTCTTCACTAAGTCGCTTCCAACCTCCACACTTAAGAAAGCTCATGCATCAGATCGGCATGCATCGATCAAAGGACTTAGAGTGATGATCATTTTCAGGGGGAGTAATATGTGATGTACTCTTTTTCCTTGCTAAGGTTTTGTCCCACTAGGTTTTTCTTTAGTAAGGTTTTAATGAGGCAGCATCCCCAAGCGTATTACCGTGATCCCATCATCACATCCGGTTATGTCAATCAAGAGAGAGTGTTATAATCCATTGAGGTTGGATCTCCATAACCGGCCCAGTCCTTAGAATCCTAAGTCCAATAGAATTAGTAGAAGTTTTCTTTTTATATGTGTGATTAGTAAAATGACTATTTCCTTATCTCTACTTGTGTAAGCACTATATAAAGACACTTGTGGTCCTCCATAATAATACACATAAACATTCAGTTTACAACAATAAGATAGTTTTTAATACTTTAACGCAAATTTTAATTTAATCTAAAATAAATATGTTATGCGGGTTATCAATTTCATATTTCAAATATTTTTTCATCTGCGTGATACGCAGATCCTAATCTAGTGTATTATAAAGCTGATAGATCCTAAACTTTCTTTTATCTTTTTTCGTACAGATGGAGTGGTGTATGAGGGTGATGGAGTAGTATGCGGGTGATGAAGTAAATCCCACAACTTGCACAATTAGGAGTAGTCCATCACCCTTACACACCACTCCATCTGTACGAAAAGATAAAAGAAAGTTTAAGATATATCAGCTTTATAATACACTAGATTAGGATCCGCGTAATACGCAGATAAAAAAGTATTTGAAATCTGAAATTGATAACCCGCATAACATATTTATTTTAGATTATATTAAAATTTGCGATCAATTATTAAAAACTATCTTATTATATATGACCTCTTTTTAGTTTAAGATTTTCACATGTGTCAAATAAAGAGAGAAAAATTATATCTGTTCTGAAGCAAAAAGAAAAACATAGAAAACTATTTATTGTGCGATTATTTCTATGTTTTTTTTTCTTCAATATTGAAATTCATTTTTTTCTATAATTCCCATTCTGCTTCTGAATTTTTTTTTTGAAATATAATAATAATTTTTTTCTTTATTTGACATATGTCAAAATCTTAAAATAATAAAATGTCACATGGAAAAATCTAGTTAATTACAACCTTTTGAAACCATACTTTATATAATAAGATAACTCTAGTTTGTTTTTTTTTACTCTAATTTGTTAATACAGATGTTTTGAGTACATAGAAGAGATGATCCTCAAACAGGAGCTTCTCACTAAGGTCCTGCGTCTTTGAGTACATGTGGTCGCATTGAACAACTTGGAAAAAGCAGGATTGTTGAAGAAACAGGTTTGGTTATTCTTCTTTGTGTAATGAATAATTTTCTTGTGTTCCGAGGTTAAGTGTGTCTGATATTCTAAGGGTATGTTGTGCATTTCGTTTGGTTTCTACAGGAGTTTAAGAGTAATTGGCAGACAGTGAAACGTACACTGAAACTTATAGTTGAAGACAAAAATACTGAGATATGTCAAGTTAAATATTCTTTCATGTTAGGCCTTGTGCCAACTTTTTAAATCATAAAAATAAAATTGGTGCTTTGTTGAGTGTAAGAAATTCTAGTTAATATATCTATCAATTTATATTATTATATATATAATATTTATGGACTTATATATATAATATTTATGGATTTCTATAGATTAAATTTCATTTCTTTTAAATTTTTTAAAAAATAAAAAATAAAAAAACAAAAATAATAACAGAAAACAGAAAAATTAAGGTTTCGAATGGTGCAAGCGGATCAGACAGTGCGGATCAGGCGGTGCGGGCAGTTCAGGTAGATCAACTATAGATCAGGCGTATTAGGCGAATTAAGGTAGTGAATGGATGATGGATATAACGCGGTCGATCCTACCACGTGGTAGACGGATGCACCGTCTCTGTGTTGCCATTCAGACATTTGTGTTAATTAGAAGTTGACTGCTTTATTAAAAAAGTAAATAAATCATGAACCGCTTGCGGTTCTAATATATGAACAAAACTTAAGAACCACTATGTATAGTAAAACTATGGCAAATATGAGGTGTTTCGTACGTGTTTTTAATGTTTTGATTTTTAAAAATGTTACTAATTTTTTGTACTTTTATATTATATGTATAATTAATTATTTACTAAAAATGTTAATATTATTATTGCAAAAGTTACATAATAACATATAGCCATATTTCTCAATAGTAACTTTCATATATCTCTATACATATTAATATATGATCTTTTAAAAATATGCCTAATATTATATATATAATAAATATTTTTATTTTTCTAAATTTAGATAGAAAGTTTAATTTTTTTATCACACATGAAATTTAGATTAAATAAATCATAGTATAACAATAGAAAATAATAAATTTAATATTATTGCCATCATATTAGTTACACTATATATATGATAATTATTTATTTTTTAATATTGTTATCAGATATTTTAAATAGTTTTACAATATTTTGTGTTATATTATCTTCTTATGAATAAAAATATTTTTAAATAACTTTTAAATTTAATATAAATAATTATAAATACATACAGTATTTTGAACCACTTGTTATCCATTTTACCATTCAAACATTATTTTTAACCGCTAGATCTGCTTGATCCACATTTTTACCGCTAGATACGCTAGATCCACTTTTGTTTCGCTTAATCAGTCTAATCCGCTAGATCCGCAACGCCTGATCCGCTTTCTCCATTCGGAGCCGAATGGTGACAAGATACAATTTGACCCACTTGTGTGCACACCACTCAAAAACCACTCCAAAACCATTCTCCATTCATAACCCAAGTGTATCAGCTATATATACTGGATTTAACTATTATAATATAAAATTTTAATATGAATTTTGTTAGGTTGAAAATAATTTCACGTCTATTTTTATCACACCGCCACAGATACACTGTTTTTCTTATATTTTTACTGTTTATAGTGGTTCTGTCATTTTTCTTCACACTTTTGACTTTTTCTACGGTTCTCTATCCCACTTTTACTATTTAAGAAAAAACACACTTATAAATTTATGCTCAGTGAATGGTGACAAGATACAATTTCACCCACTTGTGTGCAGACCACTCAAAAACCACTCTAAAACCCATTCTCCATTCATAACCTAAAAACCCCAAAGAAGCTCTCTATTGTATGTCTCAAAAGTCAAAAGTAAAAAAATATATTTAAAATTCTTAACTTAAATTAATCATATATTTACTAATAAAATATACTAAAGAACCCAAAGCCAAGCTCTCCAATAATGAAGCTTTTAGAGCATGATTATTGGGAGCTCTAGAGAGGTTCTAACAAAAAGTGAAGCATTAAAATAAATTAAAAAGATAATGATTATAGAGACAAGCTCTACAACAAGAGGTTTTAGAAGTTGTCTCTAAACCCATATGAATTTTGATTGGTTGAAAAAAGAAAACAAAAATTACTAAATAAAAAAAAAATAAATAATATTTCAGAATTTTTAATGGAATTCTACCATTAATCATGCTTTTAGTGCACTAGGTTTTTCACAATTTTATATATTTTTAATAAAATATAAGAATAACAATATTTATTTAAGTACTATTTTATATTAATAATAATACTAATATATATATATATATATATATAATCTTTTAATTTTATATATTATTAGTAAATCAACTTTTTATCTTTTTATCCACTATTACTTTTGGATCTCGTATACATGGTCAGGTTCGGCAAAGACTCAAAAAGATCCTTGGAATTCAGAATCAAGGGGGTGGGGGCAAATATTTGGGTTTACCGNAGATATGTTTCACAGTATCATCAACAAGCTTAAAGCTGTCACTTCTTCCTGGAAATCCAAATTTCTTTCCCCTGCAGGGAAAGAAGTAATGCTTAAGTCTGTTGCTATCTCCATGCCTGTTTACTCCATGTCCTGTTTTAAGCTCCCAAGTCAGGTTGTGAAGGAAATTACTTCGGTTTTGCATTAGTTCTGGTGGGCTAAAAATACTGATTCGAGAGGGATCCCTTGGGTTGCTTGGGATAAATTACAACATCATAAAAAAGCTGGAGGACTTGGTTTTAAAGATTTAGAGAAATTCAACGATGCCCTACTTGCTAAACAAGCTTGGCGTCTTTTGCAACATCCTGACTCACTATTCGCTCAGTTTTTCAAAGCAAAATATTATCGAGATTCTTCAGTTCTTCAAGCTAACGCACAGCTCCATCAATCTTATGCTTGGAAATCGATCGTCCATGGAATAAATCTATTGAAACACGGAATTGGTTTCAGTATTGGCTCAGGGGAACATGTAAATGTTTACTCAGATAACTGGTTACCTCTTTCTCCTCCTACGTCGGCAACAGCAACAGCCTCGTCTAATCTGACGCTTAAAGTCGCTGATCTGATAAATTCAGATGATTCTTCGCGGACTTGGAATGAAGCGGCAATTCAGGAATTTATTTCTCCACAAGAATGGGATTTGGTGAAATCAATATACCTTCCACAATCTGGTTCCAATGACATGATATTTTGGTCCTTTACCACCCATGGTAATTACTCTGTTAGATATGGGTATTGGTTAGCGAGAGAGCTAGATCTGGTAACACAATCTTCACCTCATGCTCATGGTGATTTCCATCTTAAAGAAATAATTTGGAAGCTTCCTATAGCTCCAAAGATCAGACATTTTCTATGGCGAATTTTATCCAAAGCGTTAGCTACTTCCACTCGGCTAAGCTCTCATGGTATCTCCCTGAATACCATTTGCACTCGTTGTGGTTTAGAGGATGAATGTATAAATCATCTTCTTTTCCTATGCCCGGTGTCTAGACGTGTTTGGGAAGAGACGGACCTTCCACATCCCATCTTACAATCTCTCTCTTCGAATCTCGAAGATAACATGTCTGGATTACTGACATTCACGGGCCCTATGACATCTGAACAACAGCTTCTTCCTTTCTGGATATTATGGCGCATTTGGAAATCCAGAAACAAGTTCATTTTCAACCAAATCACCCCTCACCCAAATTTGGATCATAATCTGGCTCTTTCAGATGTTCGTTTGTGGCTATCGGCAACTGCACTTTCAGAGTCTCCAACGCAACCTACGCAAACTACTACTTCTCCAGGTATGATTAATTGGCAAACACCGCCGGTTGACACTGTTAAATGTAATTTTGATGCTGGTTTCAATCCAACATCAAGATTCAATTCGGCTGGTATCTGCTTCAGAGATGATAAGGGTACTTGTATATATTGGGCATCTTCTCCATTAGGACCATCAGTTACGGCTTTGGAAGCAGAAGGAAAGGCTCTGCATCACGCAATCTTATATGCAAAGTTTCTGGGTTACCGAAAGGTTATCTTTGAAGGAGATTGCCAAGTTCTTATACAAGTTCTTAATGATCTATCTTCGATCTGGAGCATCCATGCGATTACTCAAGACATCATATCCCTTAAGTCTAACTTTGCGGAAATTAGTTTTAAATTTGTTCCAAGAAAGGCTAATGGCACAGCCCATCTTCTTGCTCTTCTTCAAAATCATTGTCAGTCTTTCTATTATAGTTCTCATTATTTCTCTCAATGGCTGTTAGACTCATGTACCTCTAACCTTGTAACCCAAAGTTTATAATATAGTCACCTATTTGTCGGAAAAAAAAATCAACTTTTTAAAATAACATATAATATTTAGAAAACAAAAGTTATGTAAACTAAAAATTAAGTTTATTATCAATAGTTAGTAATTGTAATATTATTTATCTGTGTCTTTAAAAAATATCTGGTCAAGTAATTGTTTTTTTTTTAATATGTAAGTTTGTATATATGTGTCAGAATGATTAAACTAATGATTAGACCCATTCGTCGCAAGTCGTCTGACTTTTTCTGCAATGCGTTCAGCTAGTAAAATAACATTATCTTTTGTGAAGTTACAAATTCTGCACAAATAAATCGACCAGGCCTCGAAGTGGCTCATGAGAGTTGTCGATAGCATTCGCACGTGAGATTGATTTGTTGACGATTACCACGTGCCTATAGTCTCGCCTTTTTCTCTCTATAAAATGGCGTATGTCAAAGCGTAAGCCAACGAAAAATAACATTGCCCCATTACCAAGAAAGATGAAAAAGAACGTATGAGAGAAAAAAAGATGGCATCTCATATCGTTCATAACGAAGACAAACCAGAGAAATTGAGGATCATATCAGACTCAGGCTTATTTTTTCAAGAAATCAATTGAGGATCATATCAGACTCAGGCTTACTTCTGCTTCCCCGACTAATCTCACTGGAGAGTCAGGCTTCTCTATCATCGTACGCTTCGCCATCTCTATCATAATGTTCATCAACATGAAGGGACCTCCAAGAGTTGAACTATCCCACATTCTTTTATCTTCAAGGTGTCAGTGATAGTTTTAGCGTGAAGCTTGAACTCAAAAACAAGATCGGTGGAAGTCACCTCCTCTGCTTCAAAGTCGAATGTATATAGATGATCCGATAAAACTGGATGTAGGCTCTGTTTATTTGATCTACAAGCAGTGAGAGCATTCTGTTTGGACGTGATGATACATTCCACACTCTCATATTCGCCCTTGTTAACC
>OVBB01001143.1:0-15665 GCA_900406415.1 Isatis lusitanica
TTTTTATATATATTTGATTGGTGTAAATGTCAACTGCATCAATAAATGTTTTATTATTTAAAATTTATAGTAAACATGAATAAAATAATTAAATATAAATGGGTAAAAGGTAATGTTAAAAATGACATATTGTGATGATAATGATAATGACAATATATGATAATAAATTATGATACGTTGACATAATTTTATGCGTGTTA
Organism: Isatis lusitanica; assembly: GCA_900406415.1. Classification (NCBI taxonomy): domain Eukaryota; kingdom Viridiplantae; phylum Streptophyta; class Magnoliopsida; order Brassicales; family Brassicaceae; genus Isatis; species Isatis lusitanica. The sequence continues at coordinate 201 of OVBB01001143.1, forward strand.
GGATAAAAAATTTAAGAATCAACTGAAAAAATTATTCATAATATTGTAAAAATATTTGTGATGAGATGAATTAACCATTTTAAAATATTCTCTTTAAATTGGTCACTCTACTTTTATCTAATTGTTGTAAATATTAGTTATATTGATTAATATCTTAATTATTTAAATGTTGTATTAGTTTATAATAATATAATTGACTATTAATAGGTAAACTGAATGATGTTGAAAATTCCATGATAAGTTACATAATTATGATATGAATTTGTATAATAAGGAACATGGTGCAAAAGAGAGGTTATTATGAAAATAATGATTTATGATACTCAACTGAAATACTTAATAAAAAGGACAATTACTAGTTGGGTGAATCCATGAAATTTTAATTATAAACATAAAAAATCATATCAATAAATGTTTTGATCAAAGTGTCTATATCATACATTATATTTATGATCTTTGATGTTAAGTCTAATTGAATAGTCTTTATCTTCGAAATCCAGGTATCATTCTAACAACACAATATAAAAATAACATGTAAATTCTTAATAGTTTATATATTTTAAATATAAATAAATTAAAATTACTTTTATTCATGAACCAAATGTTTATTTAATTTAGGTTTGAAAATTCTACCAAAATTGGTGTTGAAATTTAATTAAAAAAAACATAAAATAACTAGAAAAGGAAAGCAAAAGATTAGTCTCTTAATAATGTAGAAATTTTACAATAAAATTAACGTTCAAAGTTTAAACTAAATCATTTTAAAGATGACATGATAATATGATGTTGGATGAAATTAAAGATGATACATTAAATGATGTTGCAATGATAAAATAATATATAATAATATATATATACATGATAACATAATTTACATGATACTGAATGATTTTAAAAGTTAAATAATTATTATATGAATTTGAATAATAAGGAACATAATGCAAAAGAGAGGTTATTCTGACAAATATGATGTATAATACTCAACTAAAGTGCTTAATAAAAAAATACAACTACTGGTTGGGTAAATCATTGAAATTAATATACATAAAATAATTCATATCCACAATTGTTTTAATCAAAGTATCTATATCATATATTATATTTATGATCTCTGATTCTAAGTCTCATTGGATAGTCTTTATTTTCAAAAATATGCAATTAAATTAACAAATCCAGGTATCATTTTAATAATGTAATATAAAAACAAAATGTAAACTATTTTATATATATTTTCCTTATAAATAAATTAAAATTATATCTATTCAGGAACCAAATGTTAATTTAATTTAGGTTTGGAAAGTCTACAAACACATAAAAAAGTGTTGAAATTTAATAAAAAAACAAAAATAAACATAAAATAACAAGGAAAGGAAAACAAAATATTAGTTTCTTAGTAATGTATAAAATTGTACAATATAATTAATTTTCAAGTTTGAAAGTAAATAGTTTTAACAATTATAATGTTGGATGATATTAAAGATTTTTTTAAAAGAAATTAAAAAAATAATGATATTAAAGATGATACGTATACATGAAATGAGGTTGTAATGATAAAAATAATATATAATAATATATTTTGATGACATACCTTAACACATGATAAACTAAAAATGTTAAGAGTTAAAATGAAATATTGATGTATAATAAAAAAACATCTGACATAAATCTCGGTTATGATGTATGATGAATGATAAACAACTGTTATCTTCTTAAGCATATGATCTTACAAATAATTTATGTCTCATTCTATTTTATTGGGTAAAAGTGTCAGTAATATTAATAAATTATTTATTTTTTGAAAATTTTGTATGAATTTGATCAAAATAATTAAATTTCTATAGTTAAATATAAGTGATGTGAAGATTAAATAAATATATGAAAATTTAATAATATGATGTCGAATGATGGATGGTGCAGAAAATAAATTGTTATTTTAAAGTTGAATCATATGAAATATTGATGTATGATGTAATAATGAATGTATATTTGAGTTACATGTCACCTACGAAATAATGTGATTAAAAATTATATTTTTGTTTTTTGAGGATTTTCATATTAGTTATGTATTTCTTATTGTAATAGTATAAATCTCATCTATATTGGTAAAATTTCAAACTGGACACACGTTTGTATTAATCTCCATTACAAGTTGGATTTAAGAGCATATACATCAGTAGGTTTTGGGCTCGATCTCCAAAAAAAAAATTAATAAAAACATATGGATCCCACGTGAACAGTAACGAGTTCAGTTCTTATTTATGGACTTTTATGAAAATCTGGAATGCACATGCTCTTAGAGCATCTCCAATGGGAGGTTCTAAAACTTGAACCTCACCATAAAAATAAATCAAATAAAAATAAAATTAGGAGAAAAAGTGTATAAAGGCTCTAGACTTGGGATTTTTAGAACCAACTCTAAACTATTATCTCCACATGTCATTCATCTAGCATTTTAAAGGTTTAAAACAATTGAAATATAATTATGTTATTAAAATATTAATATTTTATTTTTTTAGAGACTCACTTAGTCTCCAACCATTGAGATGGCCTTAGTAACCTGAGTTCATCAAGTGGCACATCAGGATTCAATCTTTTTTTTTTTTTTTTAAATTGCCAAACATGTGGATCCCACTTAAAATAAGAATTTTTTTTCTAAAAATCTCTTTTTTGGAGATCGAGCCCCGTCTCGCAGATGTATATGTTCTAAGATGCTTATGATGTCTCCTTTCGTAAGCATTAGCGCCACCCAGACCCCGTTTATATACGAGTTTGTTTGTGATGATCTCCAACAATACAATCTCAAAACTGTAGACATCGCTCTTCTCTGTCAATTATTATTCTGTAGTATCAGAAAAAACAAAATATTTGATGAATCTCTCACACCAAAGAGAAAAAAGCATTTCTTAAACAAAAGAATGTTTAAACAACAATTATGTTCCTCTACATGATATAATAATTTTAAATATAATTGTTGTTTAAGCATTCTTATTTTTAAGAAAGAAGATGATGCCAACTACAACTACTCTACAACAATTATGTTCAAATGTATATTACATGATTTCAGAGACTAAAACATTTGAGTTATAAATCGAATCTACAACTACTTATAAGATATAATGTATATGTAGAGAAACATTTATAAATCAAAGATAATAAGTTTGTTAATTAAACATATTTACCATAAAGAAAGTATTAGAATATTATTATTTTTAACCATAATAAAATATCAAAATAGTTTATATGATGAAAATTATATGTGTAATTATTAATAGAAAATAATAATAAGATAATATAATATTTTGAATATACTAAAAATACAAACTAAAAATATATTTTAAAGAAAATCTGAATAATGTTTTGTGAGGAATATGTCAAATAAAAAATATTTTTAATATCTAAGGAATTTTTATAAGTAGTACAAATAAAATGATTTTTAACATATATAAAAACTTACATACTAAAAAGTAATTAATTGACGAGATATTTTTAAAGCATACAAATAAATAATACAAAATTAGTAACTATTGATAATAAACTTCAGTTTTAGTTTACATAAATATACTTTTCTAAATTTTATATGTTACCTAAAATAATTGATTCACTAATAATATATATGTATTATATATTAAAGGAGAAGCATTTTAGTTAATTTTTGCTGATGTGACAGCATCATATTTTTCTCAGAATTTTTTATTTTTAATTATATTTTATTTTTAAACAAGTTGCCAAACACCTAAAAATTAGTTTTGAAGATTTTAAATTTAACATATTAAATTTATACTAACCATATTAATTTGGTTAATAAATCAAATATATATCATTAAAATAATCATAAATTCAATTAAAAACTAAAAATGATCATTTTATTAACCAAATGTTACATCATAAAAGTTTGTGAAGTTTATAAACCTAAAATTTATTATAAATTAATACAAAATATTATTAAATATTATTAATCATGTGCAATAGCGCAAGTACAATCCTAATAAATTTTAAAAGTAAAATATATGTTAGTATTAAGAATATAAAAATAGTAATTAAATAAATATTATTGTCCATACATGTTCAATAAAAAATATATTAAAATTATCCCACATGAGCTTAGGTGAAAAACCTAGTATACAAGAAAAGTTTAAAGCCAAACAAAAAATCATATTACATAGCATGGAATAAAAAGGACGAACAAAATTAATAACATAAGTTATGTTACATAACCAAATAAACAAGAAGTTGAGGAGGAAATATAATTTACAGCACAAACCATAATTTAACGTTCGTAAATGATAACTAAAAATAATTATGATATAGTAGAACACTTTCTCCATTTTTATAAATAAATTATTCATCTAAGATAAAAAAAAAGAATAAGTTCATGAAAAGAACTTGAGAAAAGATGAAACTAAAATTATTAGAACATGTTTCTCCACTTGACACAATGACATATTGAACTATTTTGATGTAATTATCAAAGCCTACACTCTTTTCTTTTAGTGTGATGAAATTGGAAACAAAAACAAACTAATTAAAAAATTCTGATCAATACTACAATAACAATAATATAACAAAAAGAAAAAATACCCAAATTTAGAAGATAATGATATTTTATGTACTTCATGAAACGATATGTTCAAAGCATCATCTGACGCCTCTCTTGTTGGACTTGTATTCATATAAATTTGAAAATTTATTTCATTATTTTGAGGTAGTAAATTTAGATCAAACCTACGAAACGTCATAGATATTTTTTACTAAATGCTGTAAATCTATGTCAATATACTAAAAAGAATGTTTTGGTTCCTTTCCAAATTTTTTTTTTTGAAAACCATAAATATGGCTCCAAAATATTTGTATTTTTTACAAATTTTTAATTTTAACAATTTTTTAATTGATTAGGGACAAAACTCAAAAGTACTTATGAAAAGAAAATGTGATTTTAATTAATATACATGGATAAGTTGAAAATTAGAAAGTAGGAGGGAGAGTAGAGAGAGATATGGAGAGAAACAGTAGAAATATGGGGGTTTTCTAATTTTCAACTTATTGGTTGTCATGGGTTGCAATTTCTCTGAAAAGAAATAAAAAGAAGAACCGTGAGAATATGGAGTGTTTAACATGTTAATAGAGGAAGTAATTGTTTTTATTACAACAAATAAAAAGGTTTCTTAATTACAACAATGTTAAAATGTATGAAATGTGATTGCCGTAGGGTTCTCTCGGCCGCCTCTCCTAGGGTTCTCTCCGCCTCCATTACGTGATGGGGATGCCACCGGCTGACCCCTTATCCTCTCGCAATGTTTTCCTTTCTCCTGGTTCGATTATGCTACGGTGAAGCCTGCCATCGATGCGTACCCTGTTTTCCAGCTTTTGAGGCAGGGGATGATGTTGCATCTATTACGATTCCATATGACATCTTTTTGAATACTGATCTCTAGATTATAAAAGAAGTTTGTTGTTGGTTATTTTATCGGGGATGTGTCCCAAGTCGGAACTATTCATACAACTATAAACCTGATTTGGAATGGCTATGTTAATAAGGAGAAATTTGATGTGCAATTCATTGGCAAAAACATTGTTCTAATCTAGATTGAAAGCGAGGTCATCCGTTCGCGAGTCCTTCGGAGGAAATATTGGCATCTCTCTGATGTGCCTCTGGTAGTCATTGAATGGTCCCCTGCATCCGCACTAACTCAACCTGATCTGTCTACCATGCCCTTGTGGGTAGACTTGAAAAGCGTACAAGCTATATGTATTTTCGTAAAGGCCTTAAATTCCTTGCGAGTATTGCGGGTCGCTATGTGAAGCTCCATCCAAATACTAAGCGTTGTTTTCGTTTGGATTTGGCTCGTGTTCTGGTGGAAGTTAACCTCCAAAAACCTTTAAAGGAAGCGATCACCTTCCTGGCTGCAGATGGATCCATGGTCACTGTGGATGTCTCATATCCTTGGTTGCTGCTGAAATGTAACATCTGTCACAAATGGGGCAACCTCGGCAAAGATTGTAAGTATGAGCGTGTATCAATCCTTACACGCCAGAAGATCACGAATTCTTCGGTTTCTCCTCCTGCCATTCAGGAACCGATATCTGCTAAAGAGGTTGTCCACCAGCTCATTACTGCTCTGGAGATGTTGCCCTCGGGTTCTACAACTCTTCATGATGTCACTGATTCTTTTGATGCATCAATCAGTAATTCCCATTCCAAAGGGGTTGCTATCGATGAGTCAATTCTAAATCTCCTTTGGGCAGAGACAAGTGAGGGAACAACAACTCTTGCTGGAAATGAATGGATTACAGTTGGTCATAAGGGAGCCTCTACCAATGAATCCCCTCCACGGTTTAACTCTCAGGCGCTTTCCGACAACATCTCGCCTTCTCCGTTCCATATACTTGAGAGTATTGAAGAGGAAGGTAAGGGTCTCGACTCAACAGTATAAGGCTCCACCAAGGAAATAGAGGAGGGAGAATTTGTGGAAGATGAGGACACAAGTTTAGTGTTGGACAAGGAAAAGGTTGTGTAAAATTCTGATAGTATTATAGTCGACGTTAAAGATGTCAAGATGAAACATAAAGTGCAAAGAAAAGGGCAACAACTGTACGTGGTATAAGACTCCAACATTTTATTCCAACCACCAAAAAGCCTTCCATTAAGAAGATATGATGTCCTTCTTTGCTTGGACCATGTGTGGGTTCAACATGCCATGCAAAACACGAGGTTGTTCGTAAGTGGACTCATTCAGAAGGTTTCTCTTTTGGTTGTTTTATTGAAACAAGGGTGCAGGAGCACAAGTGTAGTTCGCTTCTATCCGCAGCTCTTCCTAGCTGGAACACTATTACCAATTATGAATATAATGGGTTTGGTCGCATTTGGTTCTGTTGGGAGGACAAGGTCATTGTTACTCTGCTTCACAAAACCTCTCAGATCATCACTTATACTGTATAAAACCCGGTTACCAGAGAACAAATTATATGTTCTGCTGTTTATGCTTCAAACTCTGTTGATGAAAGACTTGGTCTCTGGGTTAAAATTCGAGCTACTGCGACTGCATATATGACAACCTGCAACTCCCCTAGATTTTGCTTGGCGATTTCAATGCCACACTTTCTTCTAGTGAGAACTCTCGAGCTAGAGATTATTTACCTGATCAGGCTGGTATACTACATTTTTTTAGGATGTGATTGTTGACTGCAATCTTTCAGATCTAACACACCGAGGTGCGCTCTTCACTTAGTGGAATAAGCAAGATGATGATCCTATTGGCAAGAATCTAGATAGATCTCTTATCAACTCCAACTGGCTTCGGTTCTTTCCCAAATCCTCTGCTTTTTTTAAGGTTGGAGGGATTTCTGATCGTTGTTCGGTTACCATAGCTGCTCCCTTGATTGGCGCATGTAAGCCTTCCATTTTCTCAACTTCTTAACTGATCATGAGATGTTTCTGCCGAAGATTCAGAGAAATTGGGATGCGACTCTGGCGCTATACCACTCCAGATCTTTCTGCAACTGTTTCACAAGAAATTCAAAACACTGAAGTTTGAGCTGCGTGCTTTGAATCGTACTCTATACGGTAATCTTCCGGGCCGTACCAAATAAGCCTACGAGCAGCTCTGTGATAAACAAAATATTGCTCTTCATATTCCCACTGAAACTACTTTTCAGGAGGCCGAGAATGGTATCAGTAGATAAATAGTACTCTCTGGAGTAGAGGAGAAATTTTACCGACAAAAGTAGTGTATTCGAAAATTAAAGGCAGGAGATCATAACACGTCGTTTTTTCATCAGTCGGTTTAACAGCATGCTTCTCAAAATGCTATTAGATCATTAATTAGTGATCGGGGTGATATTATTACTGATCCGGCATCGATAAAGCAAGAGGCTGCCCACCACTTTCAGCGATTTCTCCAACCGCAGTCCCCGCCCTCTTCCGTTACTTCTCTAGTTGATCTTGAGAACATCATCTCTTACCGCTATTCTGCAACAACAACTTCTGAGTTAACCCTTCCTGTCTCAATTTGGGAAATTCGGGGTGCCCTGCTAGCTTTGCAAAATGATAAGGTTTCTGGTCCGGATGGCTTCACTAAAGAGTTTTTTTCTGCTGCTTGGCTCATTATAGGCAAATACTTTATCGTTTATGTTCAGTCCTTTTTCTATTTGGGTTTATACCGATAGGAGTAAACACCACTATCCTTTCTCTCATACCTAAGACGACCTCAGCTCAAACAATGAAGGATTATAGACCTATTGCATGTTGCAATTTTTTGTATAAAGTTATTTCATTGGTCCTAGCAAGGAGACTCAAGAAAACTCTGCCTGATGCGATAGAATCGAATCAGAGTGCTTTTATCAAGGGACGTCTTCTGCTTGAGAATGTAATGTTGGCTTCTGAGCTGGTTAACGGATACCATAAGCCCTCCATTTCGGGTAGGAATACCATTAAGTTGGACATTTCAAAATTATTTGACACTGTTAAATGGTCCTTTATAGTGGCGGTTGTTCAAACAATGAGATTTCCATACGAGTTCATTCAATGGATTCGAACTTGCATCTCTACTGCATCCTTCTCGGTAGCAGTTAATGGAGAACTTAATGGATTTTTCACCACTGCTCGTGGGATTAGACAGTGTTGCTCTCTATCCCCTTATTTATACGTCATCCTTAACAATGTTGAAAATTCTGAACAGAGCTGCCTTCGCGGGTACAATTGGATTTCATCCGTCCTGCAGAGCTATTGGTCTCACACATCTGTGTTTTGCAGACAATATACTTATTCTTATAGATGGTACTTCGTCCTCTCTTCATGGAGTTATGGAGGTCATGGGAAAATTTGCGGCTCTATCCGGTCTCTTTATAAACATGGGCAAATCCTCTCTCTATGTGGATGGTGTTGATACACAGACTCTTTAGTTAGCGGCAGGAGAGGTGGGAATTGGTATTGGAACTCTGCCCATTCGTTATCTGGGGTTACCTTTGTTATCCCAGTCTCTTACTCCAGTGGATTACGAATCAATGATTGAAAAAACTCGAAAGAAATTTATCTTTTGGTCCAATAAGGCGATCTCCTATGCTGGTCGTCTACAACTAATACAGTATGTCATTGTAAGCACAGTTAACTTTTAGAGTTTTGCTTATGGGTTGTCTGAATAAGATAGAGAGCCTCTGTAATGCTTTTCTATGGTCGGGTTCTCCAAATCAACATCACAAAGCAAAGGTATCGTGACCTTTGTGTTCATAAAGAGGAGGGTGGCTTGGGTATCTATCGCTTCCGCGATACATCTAAGGTCTTTGCTCTAAAACTAATCTGGAAATTATTTACACTTAATGACTCTCTTTGGATTGCTCGGAGTCATACTAACCTGCTTCGAAGCAGCTCTTATGGGAGGTCAAGGAAACACAGTTGGAATCATGGATCTGGCGCAAACTCCTCAAACTGCGTCCTTTGGCATATTCGTTCCTACAGAAAGAAATACGAGGTGGTCTCGATACTTATTTCTGGCATGATGATTGGTTACGACGGGACAAGCTTACAGACATTACTGGGATTTCTGGGTCTACCTGTCTTGGCTTACCCACCAACGAAAAGGTTTCAAATGCCGCTTCAGAGGGAATGTGGTTTTTCGATACTAGACGGAGGAGGCAGCACACTGTTGTTATTGACAATATCCTTCTGGAACCGGTTCCTAACTCAGCTCTAGGCCCAGATATCACTCTCTGGACGATCTGAGTTTATTCACCAATGTACAATCCTATTATACTTCTTGGCCACACAACGACACTAGTATATCCTCATAGATATGAGCTTATCTACACAATATTTGAACTTATCTTAGAGATATTATAAACTTATCTCTAAGTGTACATCATTATCATCTAATACTCCCCCTCAAGTTGGAAGTGTGAAAATTTCGAACACCCAACTTGAATAATAGATACTCAAATTGGTCCCTTCCAAGCGCCTTAGTAAACACATCTGCCAAATGTTGGTTGTGCGAACATGAACCAACGAAATGGTCCCATCTTTGACTGCATCCCGAACTCTGTGACAATCAGATTCAATGTGTTTCGTACGTTCATGAAACACCGGATTAGTTGCAATGTAGATTGCAGACTTACTATCACAATACAGCCGAACCGGTTTTGTTTGTGTCACGCCAAGGTCCTTCATCAGATTTCGAAGCCACTTGATCTCTCTAGTTGCCTCAGACATTTCTCTATATTCCGATTCAGCAGAAGAATGAGAGACTACATCCTGTTTCTTTGTGCGCCAAGCAATAAAAGAATCTCCTAAGAGAACAGAAAAGGAGCTCAAAGACCGTCGAGTTGTAGGGCATGAATTGTAGTCTGAATCACAGTAGATGGACAAGTCGAAGTCAGACTTTTAGCTCAGCAAAATTCCTTGTCCAATAGTTCCTTTGAGATAGCGAACTACTCGCAATGCCGCCTCCCATTGATTCACCCTCGGAGTTTGCATGAATTGAGACAGAACTTGGACCGCATAAGTCAAATCTGGGCATGTAACAGACAAGTATATCAATCTGCCAACTAAACGCCTGTACCGCTCAGCATTACGAAGGAAGCCACTCTAATCTTTCCGTAATTCATGGCGCTGTTCCATAGGAGTTATGGCTGGCTTAGCACCAAGTAGACCGGTTTCGGAGAGTATGTCTAATGTATATTTACGCTGAGACAGCATGATGCCTTCATCGCCTCTGCCCACTTTAATTCCTAGAAAGTAATGAAGCTGGCCTAAGTCTTTCATGTGGAAGCATTTGCCAAGATACGCTTTGAACTTGGTTCCATATTGTTACCACTCACAATGAGATCATCAACATAAATGAGGACTTTCAGCTCGAAATTGCCTTGAGTATACGAGAACAGCGAGTAGTCAGCATAAGAGTGTTGTAAGTCGAACTTAGTAAGAGCATCAATGAGCTTAGCAAACCAGCAACGAGGCGCCTGTTTCAAGCCATAGACTGCTTTATGTAGGCGACAAACTTTCTTAGGATCCTGATGATGAAATCCTTGTGGAAGCTTCATATAAACTTCTTCATGAAGCTCACCATGCAGAAAAGCATTATGCACATCCATCTGGTGGACAAACCAGCCTTTACCAGCTATGACACGCAATAAACCTCGGACAGTAGTCATCTTAGCAACAGGTGCAAAGATTTCATCAAAGTCTTCCCCTGCCACTTGGTTATTACCAAGAGCAACCAACCGCGACTTATATCGAGTAATGGAACCATCAGAATTATATTTGATTATGAAAATCCACATGTTGCCAATTGCTACTTTGCCTGGAGGAAGATCAACAATGCTGAAGGTGTTGTTTATTTTGAAGGCTGTCATTTCGCCTTACATTGACTTATGCCACACCTCCAAATCCATAGCTTCTTTGAAGCTCCGAGGCTCAACGCCTTTTGTCACCGCAGCAAGAAAGGCCTTATGTGCAGGAAAAAACGCTCATCAGAAATAAAATTGAGCAGAGGATAAGGAGTGTTACCTAGAACCATTTCAGAAGACGTTGAAGCAGAGTCGGTGGAAATGTGATGGGGGGCTTCAACGCATGCATTGTAGGTAACATACTCTTGTAACCGCACAGAAGGCATTTTTGTGCAATGTCCACAACCTAGCTCAGGTGTCTCTGCGGGTGGAGATGTTTCAGAACCAGGAACTTGCTCGGACACTTCAGAAACTCGTTCTTGCGAAATCACCACTGGAGTACTATTATTAACAGACGTATCCATGTTTTGTTCCACAACTGACTGCTCAATAGATGGAGAAGGTACATCACTCCCCCTGAACAGAGCAGAATCAACTATAACCCAATCATCATCAGGAGTGTTGGTAACTGGAAGATCAGACTTCTGAGTTTCGGTACTTGTAAGAAAAGGAAACTCATCTTCAATAAACACCACATCACGAGATATGAAGAATGTATTCTTCTCAATATCGTAAACTCGCCAACCCTTTTCACCAAAAGGGTACCCCACAAAAATGCAACGACGACTGCGTTCTTCAAATTTATTGCGCGATCTGTCCTTGTGATGAACAAAACACAAAGACCCGAACAACTTAAGATGAGCATATGGTGGCTTTTTATCAAACAACATCTTATAGGGAGTGCGACCATGGAGAAGCTTTGTGGGCGTCATGTTGATCACATGTGTTGCCGTTGAAATCGCCTCTCCCCAAGACTTAGTAGGCAAGTTGGCTTGGAAGAGAAGAGCACGAGCAACATTCAAGATGTGCCTATGTTTCCTTTTAACTCTACCATTCTGCTGTGGAGTTGCTACACATAACGTCTCGTGAACAATGCCATGATCACGAAAGTACGACTGCAAACAGAGAAACTCTGTGCCATTATCACTTCGAACTCTTTTGACAGCATTACCGAACTGTTTTTCGGCGTATGTGCAAAAGTTTGTCAAAACTTTCCGAACTTCTGACTTTTCAAGAAATAAGTGTGTCCACACGGCTCGAGAAAAGTCATCGACGATAGGAAGAAAATAAGCAGCTCCACAAGAAGCTGGAATTCTATATGGTCCCCAAACATCGACATGAATCAGTTCGAAAGAAGCGGAAGTCTTATTATTACTATCAGAAAAAGAATCTCTTGTTTGTTTGGCTCTAAAACACACATCACAATGATGAGAACCATCTTTATTCAAAACACCAGAAAACTCAGAAACAACCGGAAAAGCAGAAAAGCTAGGATGTCCTAATCGCCTATGCCACTGAACTTCATCGACCTTTGCATCCTTTTTGTTCACACGTGCTGTCGGAATCTCCTTGAAGTAGTATACCCCATCATGTTCTTCACCAACTCCAATCAGAGTCCTCGAAAAACGGTCCTGTAACACGCAAACAGCATCAGTAAATAATGCGAAGCAGTTGGTACGTTTTGAAAGTTTCGAAACAGAAACTAAAGAACAGTTGAGATCAGGAACATAAAGAACATCCTGAAGAGAAATCCGATCAGTCAAAATCAGATCCCTTATGCTTTCGTAAATTGTAGTACTGCCGTCAGCAAAACCAACTTTACACGGAGCTGATGCACGCACATTAACAAGGAGAGTAATGTTCCCTGTCATATGGTGCAAGGCGCCCATATCGAGAATCACATCGCCAAGTGACTTACCAGAAAGTTTCTCAGACGAACTACTTGGTTTGCCATCGTGAATTATCTGTGTAATTGCACGCCATTGATCCGGAGTCAACTCAGGAACTGCAGAGGCATGAGGACTTGTCGCATGAGCTACAAGAGCAGTACCGCGACCTTTGCCGGAGAAAGAAGAACCTCCTCTGCCTCCTTTGTTCGAAACGCGACCAGCACCACGTCCCATTCTTTCAGTTATCCATTCATGATAACCAATAATTTTCCAACACGAGCTCTTTTCGTGATCACTTTTGCCACAATGAGAACGCATGCGATTTTTGGAACTAGATCCTCCATCAACAGAGTCAGGCTTGGATGGAGAAGCAGGGGAATCCTCTGTTCGGGAATCGCTTCGAGTGAAGAACCCGATTGCTTCCTGCTTGTGTTCACGAGCCTTGGAAGAGTTGAGACGCGCCTCTTCTCGGATCACCTTCACATAGACTTTACCCAAATCAGGTAGCTCATCAGCTTCAATAATGGCGGTAATGACATTACCGAATCGTGAATCATCGAGACCCATGATAAACTGATGAACACGTTCCTCCTCTCTCTCTTTCTCATATACCGTGGCTGCTGAACACATACAAACCGGAAGAGGTTTATATGTCTGAAGTTCTTCCCACATAATGGCCAGTCGATCATAGTAGTCCATTACAGCTTGTCCGTCTTGGCAACAAGATGCCAATTGTTCCTTCAATTGATGAATACACACCTTATTCCCAATGGCAAAACGAGCTTTCAAATGTTCCCACAGTTTGTATGCATCTGTGATAAACGTCACTGTAGATCGGACACAAGGCTCAATTGATGTATGAATCCATCCGACAATCATTGAGTTAAAACTTAGCCATGATTCAAGATCAGAGCTATCTTCGGCCGGTTTGAGAAGTGTTCCATCAATGTACCCATTCTTCTTCTTGGCACGAAGAGCATTAGACATCTCCTGAGCCCATTCATTATAATTATCCCCTTTCAACTGAACAGAGGTAATCAAAGAACCAGGGTTGTCAGAAGAAAAAAATAGAATATGGTGAAACTACCTTAGATGCTGGAATAGTAACAATTTCATCACTCATCGGAAAGAAAATTATCGTTCAAAAAAGAATAACAAGAACAAATCAATATCGATGTTTAGAATCTTTAGATCTTTTGCTCTGATACCATGTGAATAACTGAACGATCTGAGTTTATTCACCAATGTACAATCCTATATATACTTCTTGGCCACACAATAGCACTAGTATATCCTCATAGATATGAGCTTATCTACACAATATTTGAACTTATCTTAGAGATATTATAAACTTATCTCTAAGTGTACATCATTATCATCTAATATGAGGCAATCCACGGACACATTCTGTGACTCTTTTTCAGCGGCCAAAACATGGGATCAGATTCGAGCTCGAAAAAACAGAGTTGGTTTGGCAAAAGTCATTTGGTTTACGCAAGCTGTGCCTCGTTTCTCATTCATTGCTTGGCTTGCGTTTCTCAATATACTTTCCACTAGAGATTGAATGCGGAGTTGGAGAATCCAACAGTGCAGCATTTCTTGTGGTTAAAGGTATGAAACTCGGAATCATTTGTTCTTTGTTTGTCCTTACACTTTCACCATTTGAAACGTGCTTGCATGAGGCTTTTTAGGCTAATGCGCAGATCCAGACTGGAATGGAACTACCATTAATCTCATTCCCTTGATGGTCCAATCATGGATGGTATTCTTCTTCGGTTATCTTCCAAACAACAATTTATCTTGTTTGGAGGAAACGTAACTCTCGACGTAATCACAGGCCATAGCTCTCTTCAGATTTGCTGACCCGTAATATTGACAGGACCATGCAGAATAGGATTATATCCCTGAATTATAAAAGCCCTCACAAACTAGAAAGGTCTCTTACATCAGTGGTTCATGGCTACAGGCGTTTAGTGCCGTTGTGAAGCTCCTCTCTTATTCTTTCTCTGCTGTATCTTTTTCTCAGTTTTTACTGTGTTTTTTCCCTTTATTTTCCCATCCATATGTAAATTACCTTATTCCATTCATTTTTTTCTTTAATTAATTTTATATTTCAACAAAAAAAAATGTGTAAAATGCGCAAAACATTAATCTATGAAAAACAGAGAAAGTAATGTTTTTGAAATAGTTAAGATAGTGTTATAATCGGAGGAATGGCATGCACGTGTTCTCAATACACTTGGAAGAACCTTCACAAATTCAATTAATATAAATGAAACAATTAATGGAAGTGTAAGTTTTTTTTTTTGGATTAGGTCGTTGGAGAAGGAAAAAAACGCTTGGATGACGACCATGACGTTAA
>OVBB01001144.1:0-14290 GCA_900406415.1 Isatis lusitanica
CTAAAGTGTTTGATGCGGTTCTACTGCAAAAACAAATGCATTTGCGGTTAAGAAATAGAACAAGAGACTCCTTCGAACCGCTATACAACGCTCAGAACTCGGTACTTGTATGTTTTGAGTTTCAAATTCTGATGTTGAAAGAGATAAAATCTACTCTCCTAAGCATCACACTGATGATTTAGTTGCATCCACTCCTGCATTTGTAGGGCTATATATATTTCATAATTGTATAATCACTGATTAGACGAGAATCGAACGGAGCTGATAGATAAGAGCTTCTGATATGAAATTTTGGAGAGATGACTACTTAAAACCAACTGAAGACTTTGATGGCGTCGTAAAAGAACCATTGCAAGGTTCGGTTATAGTGATTGTTCGAACAAGAAGACTTGTAGTGAAGAGAACAACAAACAAAATACTCCGCAGAGCCTGAAGCTCAAGCAGTAAGCGATATCAATCAAGAATACTTTCTGAGTGGTAGTGAAATTGCAAACGGATTTTAAAGATTTTT
Organism: Isatis lusitanica; assembly: GCA_900406415.1. NCBI lineage: Eukaryota > Viridiplantae > Streptophyta > Magnoliopsida > Brassicales > Brassicaceae > Isatis > Isatis lusitanica. Next base: position 512 of record OVBB01001144.1, read on the forward strand.
TTCTTTTGTGATGGTTAAGATTTTAACGTGCAACACATTCTTGGCTTTGTTGTTGTAGAGACATAATCAGCAAGATATGGTTTTGGTAGATAATATAACCAAGTCTACAATTTAATCCGTAGATTTAAATTTACTTTTATATGAGGATTTGAGTTTTTTTTTTATGATTATTTTTACATTTTACCAAACCCATATTCGAATTTTAGCGGATATTTAGAGAACATATATCCAATTTAGACATAGCAGATATGGATAAAAAAAATAATCTGAATGAAGCGATGCAGATTATGAATACAAAAGAAAATTAAGAATACTCGCTCTTTTTAGGTAGATATTTTTTCTTTCTTTGCAGACATAATCAACAATTTATTCAACGATAATATTTTTTACTTAAAAAAGAAATAATGATATGCATTTTTCTTTCCGATCACTATAGATCCTCCGTTAGATTTAACAAAGAAAATTCAACACCCTTAGATTTAACAAAGCAAATTCAACACCCCTAGATTTAACATCCATTCTATAAAGCCTTTTTGATTTTAGCATAGCTGATAATTGATTTACTATTATATACATGTTACCCAAATTAATATGTAAATAAATGCAAAAAGGATATTTTTGGAAAAGATTGTAGAAAATATTTACATACATGCAAATTTTGTTCACAAAACTCCACGAGAAAAAAAACCAAAGTTTAAAATTTTAATCTTATTTTAAACCTTATGTATATTAATAACATTTTTACTTACCATATATATATCTAACAACTAAAATTAATATATAACTACGTTCAACTATATCGTGTGGCTGGAGTCATGATTCTTATAATAACTATGTGATATTTGGGTTTTATTACCTGAAAAAAACATCTTCTTTTGCAGAAACTTGAATTCACTGATTTGTAAGAAGAGAAAGAAAGGTTTGATGAAGAAAGGTTAACTTTCTTCATAAACCTTTCTTCCTATTCTTCAAAATCTTTTTCTTTGTTAAACTAATTGGAGATGTAATATTCCTCTTAATCTTGATGATAGTAGTATATTTATTCTGTTCTCTATGTTTTGTGATAAATAGAGTTATGAAAGAGTTCCAAATATATATATATATATATATGAAGTTAGTATTATGTCTTGTGATTTTTATAGTCCAATTTAAGAGTATTTAATTCTTGGTAATTACTATAAATTTATTAAAATTTACAGTCAAACGATATGGTGCACAATCTATACCGTATTTATATAGTCTATTTCATCTTCATTTTTTTAGCACAACTTTTCCATTTCAATTAATATATTCCGCTAATGACTTTAATGTAGATTTTTGACTACAAAATAATTGTTTTTCAACATTAAAACTTAACAAAAATATTGTATAATATAGAACAAGTGTCCAATAGTCAAATTTTTATTTAAAAGTATACTAAGAAGGTTTAGTTTATTTCTTAATTCACATGTAGAATGCCAAAATAACAGTAGTTCGTTGAACCATAATAATTAGTTTTACGTTGAACAGAAGCATTTATTTTGACTCGGTTAATTGTACAAGGATAATTATTAGCAATTTTCTATACTTCTGTTGTAATTATGTTTCTTATTATTCTATTTAACATTTCCTTAAAGTTACTTTTTAATTACGAATGCATATTTGAATACAAATTCTTATTTGATCAAATGTTTTTAAAGTAAGATACTGATATTGATTTTTAAATTTTAATTTTCAAATGCAATTATTATGTAAAATAATTAAGTTCTTAATACCTCATACAATATCAATATATATATATATATTAACAATTTGGTTGAATGGATAGATATTTTATACAAAATAATATCAAAACTCATGCATAGAAATAACTTAAATACGAAAGAGAAATAAAAAGTAAAAGTATATGGAGAATGTAAAATCAACCTATAGGTCCATGTAAGAACTGCAAAAGTTCTCTCTATCTAACACAAAACCTTCAATCCAACAACCCTTGATCTTAACTGTGGATGATATCCTAACCAAAATTGAAGACAGTTTGGTGTGTATAAGCATTAATATGTGACATGTTCAATAATTATTAATTTGGGAAATATGTTTTCATAAGATTTTTTTGTTTTAGTGTTAAATTAAATCTTCATAAGTTCCTCTAGTTTAGTGGTTACTTCGATATATATATTTAGTGGTTGTTTCATATATATATATTATTAGATTGATTTGACGTCTTCCTCTCCCATGTTGTTTTTTTATTGGAGGAAAGTTTTTTTATTGAAATAATATTCTTGACCTGAAGACTGAAATTTTACTCTGCTTAGTATTATATAGAAAATACAATTATTAGAGAAACTTAACTACATTGAATTATATAGAAAAAAACATAAAATCTGAATACTACTATTGACATTTTTAAGATATTGTTCAATCACATAACCTAAATTATACATATCAGTAATGTTTAGATGAAACATCCTCATGTTTCCGAGCAAACTTTGGGACATGACTTTAGTCATTTCCAGCTCCATTTTGTCCTTCCATAGTCTCTTACTCTCTTCAAATGCTCGATCGCATTGACTATCCTTTGTCTGAGTAATGTCTTTTGGTCTACCACTTTATTGTGTTGGTCCACCTGTAGCAACATTTGGAACTCCAAAACAGTTTTATGGACATCAGAATTTGATGGCCACGCTTCTGGATTGGAGTCATAAGGACTGTAGATGATGACATATGCAGTGATACTGCATAGTGTCGAGAGCTCCATCACTTTTCTTCATCAAACCTTTCTTTCTTTTGTTGAGGGTTGTTTTTTTTTAAGAGTCATTGGAAATAAAAACAAGTTTCACTTTTTTCTACATCATTAGAAATAAGTTTCTTTGTTTTTTTGTGGTGTATTGAATTCAGGGGTATGTTGTCTTATATAGTGATGTACGGTAAGATGATTTACCTCTTGCAATTAGAGACATTATTTCTGGAATTTATTACTAGTCAAATAAATAAAAGATAATAACTTTTGATTAAGTTCTTAGGTAATTTTATTAACTTTTACTTAAAAAATTCATATGATATGTAATTTAAATCATATCAATACAATTTTGTGTTCCTTTGTTTTCAAAAAGATATCATTTTAGGATAAAATTTCATGTTTCAAGAAAAACTTATTCTAATAATATCAATGTAAATTTTGACTAGAAATTGATATTTCAACATTTAAACTTAAGAAAAAAAATGTATAAGATATACCAGAAATCTAGCGGTCAATTTATTTTTTAGAAATGTACTAAGTAATTAATTTATTTCTTATTCTACGTAAAAATAGTCAAAAGAAATATTAATTCTTTGAATCATGATAATTGTTTCTATGTTGAAGAATTCCATTTACTTTGAACCCTAATAATTGTTCAAACGTTGAATAGTTGTTAACAATTATATACAGAAAATATCTATTTTTTTTTTAACTTTTTGTTAGTTTATTATTGTGTTTTAGTATTATTTTTACTTGGTAATTTTAAAAAATAAAATGTTGTCAATTGTTATATTTACACAAATATGTCATTTTTTCTTTAAATTGTAGGAAAGTGGGCTCCTCCTCTTATCATTAACTTTAGTTAGTTTGGCTCAAGATAGCAAAAATTATAGATTGTGGCCTTAACGTACATATACGAGAAGAAACACGTGATCTTAAGCTTACTTTTGTTCTTATTAAATTATTGGGCCGAATTTACATATTGGACTTTGTGGTTTTATAAGTAGCATAATCTTAGACCTATTAAAAATATATATACACGTGTTACTTTCTCCGATGCTAATGTGGGAAGCAACTGAAAAAATTGATATGTATATATATCAGATTTTTATTATTTTATTATTTTATTATTTTATTATTTTATTATTTTATATTATTTATATATTTTTTGTGCACCACTATATTATATATATTACTATTTGTTTTATCCTTAGTTATAAAAAAATTATATTTCAATATGCATGTCTGAATATTAATTTTTGTTGATAAATTACTGTACAGAAAAAAGAGAATATTGTTATTGATCTTTGATTTTCAAATGCAGCACTATATAATAAACAATTAAAATCTTAGTACCATATCAAACGTCCAATATGATGTATCCACAGTTATATGTTTTAAATTATATCAGTGTTTATGTTTTGAAATTTCCAGTGTGGTAATGTGGTATATGTATTATTTGATTTGATATTTAACAGCTAGCTACCTGCAATGATACATCATATTGTAGCGTTTCATATAGCGTTAGTATTAGCTTACTAATTGTATAATGAGTATTTTGTAAGAATATGAAATAATAACATTTTGATAGAAGGCAGATCTCGTACGTAGATAGATTCTATAAAACAGAGGGAGGTTTCACATACTTTTAATTAAAAGGGCTCGATGACGGCTAGGGTTTTGGGCGATCAAGAAGGCGATTCTCAGATCTGAGACTTTGGAGGCACGCTACCGACGATCTGCGTTTTTCACGGAGGCGAAGGGCCATAGAGGAAGACTAACGACACTTCTCTCGTGCTCGAGTATGGTGGAAACAATTCTCTACGGTAAAGCGATCACGTTCTATTGTACGGGCTACAGTAACTCTGCTTTCTCAATCTTTATGTGGTGCTCATGGCTCTTTTCATCTCGTTTGGCGGAATATATAGGAATCACAGAAAAGTCTTAGCTTTTCCCTCTATTAGAGTGTGGTTACTTTGGTTTTCGGAAAAGAAAGATCTCAAAACGATCTCACTACGATGTCGCACAATGCAGATTCAAGGTTAAGAAGGGGATCCTCTAAATCGGTTCGACGTCGGCTGGAGGATGAGGATGAAATTATCAGAATACCAGCATTTGATTTTTCCGATCTCATTGCCCAACATGAACGAACCCTGGTGGGACGTATGTTTCACCGTGAAGGCAAAAGTATCGACGCACTCATTACACAACTCCCTAAGCGAAGAGTTTGTGACGTAGAAGGAAGGGTTCATGGTAAGAACCTGGGAAATGGAAAGTTTCAGTTCAAGTTTGAGATAGAAGAGGACCTAGAGAGGGTTCTAGAAAAGCGCCCATGCCACTTCAACACCTGGAATTTCTCCTTGGAGAGATGAGAGCCAAATATCAGTGAAGATTTCCCAAATACTATAGTTTTCTGGGCAGGAATATTTGGTGTTCCAACTCATTACAGAAAGGGAACAATTTTATAAGGAAATTGGAAAAGTACTAGGAGCGGTAATACAAGTCGATGTGGATAGAGAGAGGGTAAAGGTCTCTCTTAATGCCGACAAACCTCTTCAATTTGAACGTCGGGTTGGTTTTGAAAATGGAGATGTAATAAAGGTCAAGATACAATATGAGGACCTCTTTCGATGGTGCTTCACCTGTAACAAGATATCACACCAAGAATGTATGTGTCCTGACCTTTCAGAAGCACATAAGGAGAACAACCGTCTCGCTAGAATTGAACAGCAATCCAAAGAGGATGTTATTGCGCGGGAAATGTTTCCAAATCAGCCAATACTGGGAAAGGAACATCCTCGTTCGGATCAGGGGAAAGAGGAGATGCCCAAACAAGCAATAACTGACACTGCAGCAGCAGTGAAAATATCGCTATCTAACTAACTTCATTCAGATCTCAGAAGGGAAATCCAGAGTAAACAAGACTCACACTCGAAATATGTATGGAAACGAATTGGAGAGATAACTCCTCCGAGAACATCTCCCCCGGATCACTCGCGAAACAGAGGAAGTCCCCGATATCGAGAGCGCTATCACCCTAACGGGAGACGGGAAGGGAAACTGAGAGAATGAAGAAACTATGACCGGAGTCCAACTCAACAATGGCAGAAGAAATCCAGCGGAGAGCCGACACGGACCCAAGTAACTGGAAAAGGAACCCACTGGAACCCTGAAGTTACTCATTTAACAAGGAATCAGAAGACCCCAGACTCACAACTGACCATTATGGCTAGCTATGTGGACCACAGACACTCTGATAGGAATTGTCGGCACTATGCGAGACAAAGCCCGACACGTAACGCAATGGTATGGCGACGATTGAAAGGAAATAAAACAGACAAAGAATACAGAGGAAGAAATGGAGTCTGAGGAACAGAGACGCCGACACCTAAAAGGCAAAGCTCCAATGTCTGAACTGCGAGAAAGGAAAAGAGACCAGCTGTAGACGCAACTCCAATTTCAGGAGAGACCCTGCATCCAACAAGATCAAAACCGGGGGAAAATGACAACAATGGAGAAGAGGATGCGAACAAAGAAGTGGAACAGCTGAATACGCTGTCAAAAAACTTATCCTCTGAAATAGGGCATAACAAGGAGATAAACGAGATTAATTTGGCTAACGAAGAACTCGCACTGGAGGAAGAAGTTACTAAACTAGCAGAACAATACGATGATCTTGAGATGGATGATAATATGCTAGCCAATGACGACCTGTTGGGAGAAGACCTCACTGATGATCTTCATGCAGGTGAAGATAAGATCGAAGCTTTGTCTCAGATCGCATGTCCTAAAATAAGACCAGAAGAAATCCCAGCTAATCTTAAGGAGCAGATGCCAAACTCAGCTAAATCTCCAGCATCATCCACCATTGAAGAATCGGTCATGAACAAGAAAGAGCACTTCGCTGGAGAAAAAACCAAGCCTGGACTAAATGGAGCTGGAAACAAGAAGAAAGCGAGGAGGAGCCCGGAAATTAGAGGGACGAAGGGATCCAAGAAAATGCAAGCATAAAGAGTTAGAGCTTCCCCCAAAGGAGAGGAATGCATACCCTCGTCAAGGCCTTAATGCAAAGAGCATTTTAGCCGAAAATAAGTTCCCTCGAATGAAGGTGTACCCGGCTGTGACAAACAAGAAAAAGTTACCAAATTCAGGTTCGGTGGTGTCATAAAAACCACTCAGTACTCAGATATGAATGCCATTGCCTGGAATTGTCAAGGGGCAGGAGCGGGCTTGACAAAACAACACCTACAGGAGTTGCACAAGTATTTTTTTCCTTGTTTTCTTTTTCTTTCAGAAAAAAAAAAAAAAAAACTCTTTTTCTTTTTGGCAAGACTTACAGATCAAGTATGGTTATGATCATCTGTTCATCGTGAATCCAATTGGTAGAAGCGGTGGACTAGCTCTTTTCTATTATTCTTCTTTTGATGTCCAGATTATATTCTCGAATGATCGCATGATCGATATTGAGGCTAGTATTGAAGGACATAAAGTCTATATTACATTTGTGTATGGAGATCCGGTCATTGAGTGCCGCGAAAATGTCTGGGAAAGGCTTACTAGGATTGGCATTAATAAAGCAAGAGCTTGGCTTATGGTTAGAGACTTCAATGAAATCACGTCTAACCACTCCCTTTAAAACAATGTTAGCAAACTGCAGAATGATTGAATTCCCCTGTAAGGGAAACACCTTCTCTTGGGCGGGAAGGAGAAAGTCTGGTAGAATTCAATGCCGATTAGAATCAAACCTTTTCCCACACTGAGGTAGAGTAACTGATGCAATGGGGCTCGCACCACATACCAGTTTTGATGAGGTTTAAATCAAACGAGAACAAAGCCCACAGAAGTTTCAAGTTTGATAAAAGATGGGTCGGGCAAGATGGCTTTATAGAGGCCATTAGAGAAGGATGGTCCAATGACGCTAGAGAGAGAGAGAGGAGGAACCATTCATGAAAAGATTTCGAGATGGAAAAGACAGAACCCATCAAATAGCACCAAGATGATCGAAGAGATTAAATGATTCCTTGATCAGGCCCAAGATGATGACAACATTTCGAGTGAAGAGGAACCGGAGATGAAATGGAGGTTATGCGAGGCATATAGAAATGAAGAATTGTACTGGAAACAAAAAAGCCGGATCAGATGGCTTCGCGAAGGCGACCGAAACACACGATTCTTTCATGCCTCCACTAAACAACGAAGAGCTCGGAACCGTATTATTAAAATACGGAATAAACAAAATGCTTGGATCGAAACGCCTGAAAGGATCGAACAGGTAGCTTCAGAATACTTTCATGGCTCTTCACTTCGACAAGTGAGAAATTCTGGTATACTATCGTGACACTTACCGACGCTATGAATCAAGCACTAACACGACCACCAACAGATGTGAAAATAAAAGAAGCTGCACATGATATACGGACGGATAAAGCACCAGGACCAGACGGGATGACCAGCTTGTTTTTTGATACAGGCGAGCTTGATGAACGCTTAAACCAGACGAATATCAGCTTGATCCCCAAAACGGAAAGACCATTAAGTATGATGGAGTTCCGACCGATCAGCCTATGCAACGTCAGTTACAAGATTATCTCCAAAATGCTAGCAAAGCGAATCAAAAATTTTCTTCCGTATACTATTTCGGAAACACAGTCGGGTTTCGCGGCTAGAAGACTTATTACAGACAATGTCCTTGTGGCATAAGAGATCTTCCATGCCCTACGTATAAATCCAAGTTGCAAATCGAAATACATTGCTATCAAAACTGACAAGAGCAAATCATACGATCGTGTCGAATGGAAGTTTTTGGAAGTAATGATGGAAAAGATGGGATTCGCCAGCAAGTGAATTCAATGGATAATGAAATGTATTTCATATGTCACTTATCAAGTCCTCATAAATGGAGAGGCAAAGGGGTGGATTGCACCAGGAAAAGGTCTCCGCCAAGGGGATCCGCTATCACCTTTTCTCTTCATCTTATGTACGGAGGTCCTGATATCGCATATTCAAGCTTCCGAAAACGAGAAACAAATCCCGGGAATCAAAGTCGCTAGAGCAAGTCCATCAGTCTTCAATCTCCTATTCGCGGATAATAGTCTTTTCTTCTGTAAGACGGAAGAAATACAATGCGAGGAACTGATGAGAATCATTAATCTCTATGGAAAAACATCAGGCCAGCTCCTAAATAAGGAGAAATCTTCAGTTTTTTTGGCGCTAAGATCCCTCAAGCGAGAAGGGCAGAGCTTAAAAGGTCCCTCGAAATCACGCAGGAAGGAGGGATGGGCAAGTATCTCGGCATCCCGGAACAGATCACTGGGTCTAAGAAAAAAGTATTCTCCTATGTGCAAGACCGACTTATCAGTCGGACAAACCTCCAGTCGACAAAGAAGTTATCGAAAGGTGGAAAGGAGGTCCAGATAAAAGCAGTTGCTCAGGCTATACCGACTTATGTTATGTCATGTTTTTTATTGCCAAAAAATGTCACAGATAAACTGACAAGCGCGGTAGCACGCTTCTGGTGGAGTACTCGAGAAGAAAGCCGGAGAATACACTGGCTTGCATGGAAAAAGATATGTATCCCACAAGAAGAATACGAACTAGGATTTCGAGATTTTAGAAATTTCAACCTCGCCTTACTTGGGAAGCAACTTTGGCGGCTCATGAAATATCCGGACTCATTATTAGTCAGAGTGTTAAAAGGCAGGTATTACCGAAAGTCTAGAGCAAACTCCCTATCCTTCAGTTGGAAGAATATCACGGCAGCTCAACAACTCCTTAAATGTGGTCTAAGGAAAACAATTGGAACAGGCGCCGAAACTAGTGTTTGGCCTGACAGCTGGATGCCCACCACACCAGCTAGACCAGCAAGAGAAAATGGATGCTTCAGAGACTTGGATCTAAAGTTCATCACATGATCGTTGCTGAGACGAATGAATGGAATCTTGAGATACTCCATGCATTTATACATCCAGAGGATATCCCGCGTATATTGAGTATAATGCCTAGTCGCAGAAAACGTAAGGATTGCGTCGGTTGGGACTTGACTAAATCAGGAATGTACTCGGTTAAGTCGGGATATAGGGCTGCAACAAACTTGGTCAACGAGAATGAATTGCAAGTAGCCGCTGAACCAAGCTCAAAAGGCCTCAAGAAACAAGTTTGGAAAGTCAAAACCACTAGGAAGATTAAACATTTCCTCAAGCAGGCTAGTCGATCGACATTGTGGTTCTGACAGAATTTGTCCACACTATGGTGCGGAGGAAGAATCGATTAATCACGTATTATTCGAATGCCTCCCAGCAAAGTAGTGTTGGGCACTGTCCCCTATCCCATCACCTCTGGGAATCTTCCTGTGCGGCTCGCTATACACTAATTGTTCATCTTCTTTGGCGAGCAAAAGAAGGAGGAGCACAAGACCATTCACTCCAAGTGTTTCCCTGGCTGATTTGGTATATATAGAAGGCATGCAATGAGAAAATTTTCAACGCTAAAGAAGTATCCCCACTGGATACCTTACAGCTAGCGGAACAAGAAGCAGAGCAATGGCGTACGGCGCAGGTGATTGAAGAATCCACAAACGACACAGAAGATCGAGGAATCCAGATCCATCAGACTTCATTACAACAAAACGACGTAGAGGACACTAACGTTATCCGATGCCAAGTCGACGCATCATGGAGTAAGACAGCCGAGCTTGTTGGATTTGCTTTTATAGCAAATCAGGGTCATAACCCTACGCTTTACGGACTCTGTGCTCGCCCCAATAATAGATCTCCGCTTCACGCTGAACTGGAGAGCCTAACTTGGGCAATGCAGGTACTAATACAAATAGAAATCTGGACGGTAGCCTTTGAATCAGACTGTACACAATTGATCAAGATCATTACAGAGGAAGATGAATGGCCTTCACTTTATAGAGAACTAGAAGAGTTCTACGAGGTGCAACAACTCTTTCATAAAGTCTCTTTCTCGTACATCCCGAGAACAACAAACGTTCGGGCGGATTACTTGGCAAAAGAATCCAGACGCCGTGATGCTCCCTTTGCCTAGACCCTTTCTTAGCCTTCTTGCGTCAGCATAGATAAATGTTACCAATATTCGATGCCAAAAAAAAATGCACCAATTCAAGATTTAGATATGATTTAGAGACGGCCTAACTAATAAAAGCTTCAAAATTTCAAAAATTGCAATTGCAGGAAAACATGACAAATCTCGAGTCCTAGATGTCAAACCCAGATGGAGTCCTTAGAATACTAGCTTTTGAGTGTTTTGGTGGAGATGAACCTATTTGATTTAGCTTTTTTATACAAGAGAAATGAATTCATTTAGAGCTCTGGTTAGAGACTTATATAAGTTATGTAAGTTATAGTAATCACCTATGTTTGCAGATTTTGAAACAGATTTTTGCTTTTGATTTTCCACAAACCACTTTGTTAGCCATTCAAGTTTCTGAAAGGAAAATGATTTCCTAAAATTTAAGAAAACTAGTTTTTAACAGTTTTTATCATTGTATACATAAAACCAAAAACCACAATTTATGGGTTTTTGAAATAGTTTCCATAAGTTTTTTTTCTAATTTTCGTGTGCAAATATTGTTACTTTTTACTTAATTAATAATTAACTTAATGCTATTTTCTGTATATAAAGAAAGCTTCCTACTAAATAGTAAATACTTCTTAAGAAATTTTTTAAAATTTCATTTCTACAACAATGTAAAATAATGTACTTCTTTCTTTAAAATGTCTATAAACTAATATCTATAAAAAAAAATTTTACTTGTAAATTTGTGAGAGTAAGTATCTTTTTTTAATGAGATTGTGATCTTGAAATAAATTTTGGGTAACTTTAGCTAATTTTTTTTCTTATGTATTACATAAATTTATATATTTTAACGAATTTTGAAGTGAAAAGTACTGCCGCTTTGAAAAAGCAGAGAGTTTTGTCAGACGAGCAAGATAGCTGAAAAGAGTCTTCTGGTCCTTCGGAGAAAACCAGTGTCAGCGACGAGCAGGCAGAGAAGAAGGTTGCCAAGGATCCAAAGGCTGCTAACTCTTACAATATCTCGTATTGTTACAAAGGAGAGGTGGCTATAGTCAACAATAAGCAAGAATTGTGCTAAGCTGTTTAACCAGATTAGGGCGACCTAGTCTGCATTTGCATGGGATGTAAATACATGCGGAATTAAAAAGCAGTCTCAGATTCAAGAGAATTTCTTACAAATCCTATTCTATGCATTGTAAATGTCGGTCTGTGTTAACGAATGTATATAGACAAATACTGCTATTTTCTTAGTGCAGAGTAACGTAGACCGGCCTGAGGGATGTAGATATGTTTTAGCACCACAATATGTAAGATTCGTAGCCGTGTCTATACGGAATTTTTAGAAACTTTCGCTTTCTTCAAACTATTTCTCTCTTAGTTTTTGTTCTGAATGTTGCTTTTTTTTTTACTTTTTTTTTGCTTTTTTTTGCTTATTTTTTACCTATTTTTTATGTTTTATCATAACACTGTTGATTATGTTTATTTTTGAGAGATTTCATATGTATTTAAAGCCTGCAAAATCACTTGTTCATAGCTAAAAAGTAAAAAACTAAATAAATAAATAAAAAGTAAATGAAAATTTGATACACAATCAGATAAAACATTAAACAACTTAATAAGATAATAAGAAACGTTCTATCTAAGCTCTTATCATACCAGTTATATCCTGATGGAAACCCTTATTGCTCGTCTATGTTATTTTTATTTTTATGGGTGTATCTTTTTTTTTAAAAAAAATGTATAACTTGTGTATAAGCATGTTGTTAGCCAATAGAATTAAAACAAATCAGCAAAAGTCACTTAAGCATTCACAAATAATAGTATAGATTATTTGCAATGTACACTTCTAGAATTACTTGAAAAAAACCTTTTAATTTTAATAGTTAGTGATATTGATACCTTTACTGAAATGTGTTTGGTGACAGAGAGAGAAGCGGCCAAACCTCGGTCAGACGAAGAAGCAGACATGCCCCCAAGCTTCTCCAGGCCGAGCTTTCTTTCCTTTCCCATCTGAAGACCCACATCTACTCGGCCAAAGTGTTCTGGTTAACAAAGATCAGCACTTAAGCTCTTTTACCCATTACATGGTATTTAATTTAGTTAATATTTTCACAAATCTGTTGTATACAATTAATGTCCTATGTACTTAAAATTTTATTTTGAATTTTATTTAAAATTTTATATTATATTCAATAATTTTTGTGTGAAAAAAAACAGAAGATGCAAAATCCATTTTTTTTTAATATCGACACTCGTCACATGGGAAATTTTAACAAAATGATCTTACAGCGGAGTAATAGCAATTGATTCTTCTTCTCCAAAACTCTTGATGAGCTACATCAATTTCTAATTTTCTACTATAGTGCATATTTTTTAAACAACATTACAATATATTATAGCATAAGCATGTAGAGAAAAGTACATGCCTATGCGAAAAGTCTTCATTGCCATATCCGGACTAACCAAGATCATTGATAAACAAGTTCAAAATCACAGTAACTCAATTTTTTGACAGGAGATATCGATACGACGAAGCTCTGATGTAAAGGTTTTACTACCAAACTTTTATAGAAAAAAGAAGAATATTAGCAAAAAGTAACTTATAACATTTTTAATAACAAAAAATCAGTGTAACCTCGTAACAATAAAAACTAAGAACATGACACTACAAAAAATTGTTTCCATAATAATTTTCTGTTCATTCGTTCAATATATATATATAATAACAACTGAAATTAAAATATAACAATATAAAAAATTTTGTTTTTATAGTGTATATATACACACACATATTATGACTTTGGAGGATGAAATTAGCAAACAAATACAATATTTTTAACAAAGCATGTATTCGGTTTTAAATTTGGAAAATTTTGACAAATCCACATGATAATATCTACACCATCCATAATCTGTTTTAACAACACTTTCTTTAGTTCATTGCTTTCGAATATTAACCTTTGTCAAAATTTTATCATATTATCATGTGGATTTGTATATATTATGGATGGTTTTTTTGTATA
>OVBB01001148.1:0-15656 GCA_900406415.1 Isatis lusitanica
CTTTTGTAGTTTAAAAAAACTCCTATCTAATCTTCTATGACAAGGAATTTGTAAAATAAAAGTTCGAATCAATATGAATCACCCTCTCTAAAAAGATTTTAATTGATTTTGCAAAAAAAATATATATCCAATAAAAAAACAAACCAGGTTTATACTAGACCCAGTTTGTCAGTTTACTACTATGTTACATTTCCTCAGGTGCCTCCACCCCAAGTAAACGTAATCCTTCTTTTAATACAACCGTCACAGCATAAACCAATGCGAGTCTGCTGTCTTTTTCTTTGCTCTCTTCTAATATACGAACATTACCGTAATATTTATTGAATGATTGTGCTACATCTAATACATATTTCGAAATAATCGATGGCTCATTTTTATTGAAAGCTGCTTCAATTATTTGCGGGAATTTATTTAGTAATTTTACGACACTCCAGCTATGATCGTCTTTTAAAGCAAATGTACATGTTTCAAATTCTACACTTTCTTTTCTTAAAATAGAACAAGCACGTGCATGTGTGTACTGTACGTACGGGCCTGTTTCTCCTTCAAATTTCAGCATGTTTTCTAATGAGAATTCAATATTGTGCATACGCTCATTTTTTAAATCGTGGAAGATGACTGCACCAACACCGACTTGCTTTGCTACTACTTCTTTTTGTTTTAAGTTTGGATTTTTCTCTTCAATATTTTGTTTTGCAAGTTCGATTGCTTCTTCGAGTACTTCTTCAAGTAAAATAACTCTTCCTTTACGTGTCGACATTTTCTTACCATCTTTTAAAATGAAGCCAAACGGTACGTGTTCCATACCATCAACCCAAGTATAGCCAAGTTTTTTTAATACGGTGAAAAATTGATTGAAATGTAAGCTTTGTTCTGGACCAACAACATATAGCGCTTTATCAAACCCATAAGTGTTTTGACGATATAAAGCTGCCGTTAAGTCACGCGTTGCATAAATCGTCGCACCATCTGATTTTCTAATTAAGCAAGGCGGCATTCCTTCTTCTTCTAAATTAACGACTAATGCACCTTCTGATTCTTCAAGCAACTCATGTTCTTCTAAAATCCCAATAAAATCTTCCATTAAATTATTATAAAATGCTTCTCCCTGAAAATTAGTAAATTCTACGCCGAGAAGTTCATAAATGCGAGAAAATTCTTTAAGGGACTCATGACGGAACCAATTCCAAAGCTCTACCGCTTCTTCATCNCACCTTCTTCTAATTTCTTAAACCAAGCACGTCCTTCTTCTTCTAGTTCTTCGTCGTCTTTTACCTCTTCATGGAATTGGACATATAACTTAAATAGCTCACGTATTGGATCTTCTTTAACTACTGCTTCATTTCCCCATTTTTTATAAGCCGTAATTAACTTTCCAAACTGTGTTCCCCAATCTCCTATATAATTAATCCCTACAACTTCATAGCCACATTTTTCAGCGATATGTTTCAGCGAATTTCCTATCATTGTAGAACGTAAATGCCCCATCGAAAAAGGTTTCGCGATATTAGGAGAGGAATAATCAATTACTACTGTTTTTTCACAGCCAAAGTGGTTTTGACCGAACTCTTCTTTCTCCGCTAAAACTGTTTTTAATACTGCATCACTTACAGTTTCACGATTGAAAAATACATTTACATAAGGACCAACGGCTTCTACTTTCATAAAAAACGGATTATTTAATTTCTCAGCAACTTCCTTTGCGATAATAGCTGGTGCTTTTTTGTATTTCTTTGCTAATGAAAAGCATGGGAACGCTGCATCTCCAAATTCATCTTGTTTCGGTGTTTCAATTAAATCTAAAATTTGTTTTTGCGTTAGTTCATTCGTGAAAATATTAGATAAACTTTCCGCAAACTGCATTTTATAATCCATGATTTAACCTCCTTATTTTTTAAAACACAAAAAACTCGTCTCTAAAAAAGAGACGAGTTTTAACCCGTGGTACCACCCTTGTTGTTCGTTACGAACCACTTTCCCGTTTATAACGAGGACAGGGGGCCTCGGCTTTCTCTACTATTCGTTCAAGAAGCATCTCCGAAGTGCGCTTCATCTTTTTCTTCCGTACTAGGCTCACACCATCCCCAGCTCGCTTTCCTTCTAAAAAAGACTACTCTCTTCATCACAGACAGTATATTTAATTAATTATTGCTTATTATACATCTTTTCAAACAATTAGCAAGGGTCAATTACACCAAAGTGAAACTTAGCACTTTTTCTTTTGTATACGTGAAAATTGTGTTTTTCAAATCTAGAACTACGGAAATGATCTTTTAATACGACACGCTTTCTCGCCACTCGCTTCGCCTCCGCAATTGTTTCATCAGTAATATCATGATACAAAGCGAAGTGTTTTAATCCTTTAATTCCGTCAGATTCTATGACAGTTTCTTCAAACATAGGATCAAGGTAAACGACATCGTAACTATCGTCTTCACATTGCGCTAAAAATGAAAAATGCTCCGTTTGCTTTACTAGGATTCTTTGCATTGCTTCATCGATTTCAGAAACAGATGAAGACCATGTTTTCAAACCATTTTTCATGATATAAGCCATATATTCATTGCCTTCAAGTCCTGTTACTGTTCCACTTTCACCAACAACATAACTAGCTACAATACTATCTGATGCCATACCGAGCGTACAATCTAACACTGTCATTCCGCTCTCTAATTTAGCAGCTTGTACAAACGGATCGTGCTCTCCACGCATTAACCTTTTCACACGAAACATCGCTGAGTTCGGATGAAAGAAAAATGATTCTTCCGTACCTTTCGGATAAATAGCTAATCGGTTCTTTCCTACGACAAGTACATCTTGTTCATACTGCTCATGTAATTTATGCACTGGTATATCATTACGTAAAATAAAAGAACGATTTAATTCTTCTGCTACCTCCTTTGCATATGCTGTCATTTCTTTATTTGTTCTTCCTGCTGTTGTTACTATCATTCTTTCACCTCTATATAAAGAAAAGAGGGAGATTTACTCTCCCCCTTCTTTAGCAATTCTTTTCGAAAGCTTGCTCTAAGTTCGTAATAATTTCGTCCATAGTTGCACCTTCAATTTCATGACGGTGAATGAAGTGAACAACTTCTTTTCCATTTAATAATGCCATAGATGGTGAAGATGGAGGGATTTCTCCGAAGTATTCACGCATTTTTGCGGTAGCATCTTTATCTTGACCTGCGAATACAGTTACAAGATGATCAGGTTGTTTTTCAGCACGAACAACCGCTTGACCTGCTGATGGACGTGCTAAACCAGCTGCACAACCACAAACAGAGTTTACAACTACTAAAGTTGTACCTGATGTATTTTCCATAAATTCTGTTACAGCTTCTTCTGTAGTTAACTCTTCAAACCCAGAACGCACTAACTCTTGGCGCATTGGGATTACCATTTGGCGCATGTATTCTTCATAAGCATTTGACATCTTGTAATCTCTCCTTCAACTTTCATTCCAAATTCATCATATCACGCTCTATTAATAGGTGCAAAAGAAAGATAACGATGATTTCATTTTTTTGTAGGGATTTCACAAACCCCACCGCGGCAATGTCCCACTGGAACAAGTTTTCTATTATTAGCGATATAATCGTATACTTTACTTCCAAAACCAAGTACGATAGATAGCTTTATAAAAGGAACGGCAAACCAATAAGATGGTACGGCCTTTGCTAATACATCTATGCTCTGAATGCCGTCATACCACTTATTATTTTTAAAAATATACAGTCTTTGTTCCATCTTACTTTGTAGTTCTTGAGAAAGCTCATACTTCTCAACTACATCTTCATCTCGAAATGAAACAAATTTCATCTTACCTTTTTTATCTAATTTTTTCGTACGTTCTGCAACCGCCGTACACATCGGACACCAACTATCATAGAAAACAATCATATATTATTCCCCTTTACGAGACTCTGTCATTTGTTTCCATACAGAACCTTTTGCTTCTTCTCCGCCTTCAATACGCTCTAATGCTAGACGCGCTTGCATCGCTACTTCAAACTCTGGATCATCTTGCGCTGCTTTTAATGCTGGAATTGCACTTTCATCTCCAAGCTCAAATAAGAACATAGCTGCACGCCAGCGTACTAATTTACTTGAATCTTTCAGAGATTTAATCATAACGAACATCGCTGCTGGATCACCTACGTCTGATAAGCAATCGCCTGCTGTACGGCGAACACTTACTGAACGATCTAATAACGCTTTATATAATAATGGCAATACTCCATCACCTTTTACCATACCTAAATACGCAGTTGCTAAACGGCGGATCGAAACTTTTTCATCATCTAACGCCATCTTCAACACTGGAATATCTTCTTCAGTAGGATCCATTTGTTCTAATGCTGCAAAACGGTTTTTCCAGTCAGAATCTTTCATCATCTCTTCTGTTACTTTATATGGCTCACGCTTTTGAATCGTTACTTCAACAGCACCTGCTTGATTTAATAATTCTTTAACCGTTTCATTTACACGTTCTTCTGAATAAGCAGCAACAATCTCTTCCACTACTTCTTTCCCGATTTCTTCAAAGTTACCGTAACGTGTACTTTGTTCCACCCATTTACGCTCTTTTACAACGTTTGGTGCAGACATTTGCACTTTCATAATTGATTCTTTAAAACGATCTGGTAAACCAACACGTTCTTCCGTCGTTCCATCTGTTAACTTTACTTGCATTGGAATTGTAAAGAACATTTGAACAAACACTTTCACTTCTCCAAAATGAGCAAGTTGTTGTTCTTCACTTTCTTCCACTACTTCTTCGCCGAAAACAGCACGAACTTGTTGTAATAAAACTTTCCAGTCATACTTCGCATTTCGCTCCACTGCTAAAAAGTCGGCTACATGATATACACCTTTAATGCCTTCAATTTTCAAAATTTCTTGCACTTGCATTGGCGCTTGTTCTTTATTTTCATTTGTATAATTATTACGCGCTCCTGATGGTAATACTTCATTCAAAATAACTTTCATTGTATTTGGACTTGGCGTCGGTTCAATTGCTTTAATCTTCACGTAAAAAACTCTCCTTTATTGCATGTTCTTAGCTGTATTGTAACATGTTATCACTCTATACTCCTACTCGGATGCTTAATTTTACTACTTTCTTCCCGCTACCATACTATTTCATTCTTTTTACATTTTAAATTAGGAACGGGATTTTAAAAGCTTTCGTTTCCGATGATTTTTATTTTTTATCCATTTCTTGAGGCATCGCCATTATTTTTGAAAAAAACACGCTAAACAAAAAAATATGTAAATAAGCTATCCATATGGATAGCTTATTTACATATTTTTCGTTATTGGAAGTTATTTATTTGCTAATAAATCTTCTGCGTAACATTTAATCATCATGTAACCTGCGTAACCGAACTGATCATACGTATCTGCTTCTTCTTTGGTCGCCTGTCTAAGTACTGAATATCCTTTCATTAACATACAATTCTCATCATGAACCATTTGTGAAGTGAAATACTCTGTTTCAATTCCATCTAATTCTAATGAACGATAGCCACTTATAAAACCATCCAATGCTGTTTCATGAATGGTTTTAATATGAACATCTATTTGTATTAACGTTTTACAACCTTTTAAATTTTCAGCCATAGGTGGGCTATCTCCGATCCAGTCCATCAAACCTGCTAAAAATCCCCTTCTACTATTTGGATCTGTTTCAATTACTCTACCACATGCAAATTTACTGTTATCTAAAGGAATAGTCCAAAATTGTCCTGGTACTAAATAACGATTTGATTTTGGTTTAAATGGATAGTTTATACTCATTGTTCTCCCCATCTCTTTTTTATCTATTGTATAACATATTCATGTAAAGTTAACATAACGTCTCATTATCGGTAGCAACAAAAAGGAGGATTCCTTACGCTCAGAAGGAATCCCTTTTTTTATTTTCTATCACTCGATTCATCTTTTTATACATTCCTATCCTGTGATGGGTTTTACGATTCTCGTTTGTTACTGGATTAGCCAAAAAACGTTCTAAAATTTTGTATACTCTTTACTTGTTTTTTCAAAAAAGCTGGCGGTATCCCCTCTTTAAGTTTATTAAAATACTTTCCACAATTTTTTCCGAAGCTATTACTTAAAATCACCTTTTATTACGATGCCCCCTCCCGCCTTCTCTCCAAAAAGGTAATACTCTCAATCACAACTTCAGTTCTATATATTCTCTTGCCTTGTTCATCATCGTAATTACTAGTCTGAATACGCCCTGTAATCCCAACGAGCGACCCCTTCTTACAATATTCAGCTACATTCTCAGCCGATTTGCGCCAAACGACACAATTAATAAAATCGACTTGTTGTTCACCTAAACTATTTCGAAATCCTCTATTCACCGCAATACATATTCTTGCATAAGCGACGCCTTGTTTTGTGTAGTATAATTCTGGCTCCTTTGTCAATCTACCGATTAATACAACTCGATTCATCATAAGTTATACCACCTCACATATTTTTCTTCATTGTAAGGAGAAGTATTTGAATAGTAAAAAGCACAAAATGATATATCCGTAAGTAAAAAGTATTATTTTAGACCCTACAAAACAAAAAAAGAAACCATACATAGTTCGAACATGTATGGTTTCAAAATTTATTACACTTCAGTACAAGCTATGTAATATCCTCCGCGAGCCATCTTTATTTCAGCACGGTACATTACATTTTCTAAGTAGAACGTAATCAGTTTAACTTTACTCTCAAATTTTAGTCTCTCATTGCATTCAGTTGCATATCCTTCAATCACTGAAGTAATAACTTCTGATGATGGATACGTTAAAGTTTCATCTAGTTCTATGAAAAAACTTTTAGAAAATAGTTTTTTCATAATCCCTTTCTTCTCTTTCATCATATTCCATCTCATTCAATTCAAGTTGATAACATCCATATTATATTATACCATACATTCAATTTATCTTTGAAAATAAAAAAATCCTGCATTTTTCATGCAGGATTTTTTTATTAGTCATTTTTCGTAAAGTAAGAAACGAAACGAAGAATTTCTAAGTATAACCATACTAATGTAAGCATTAGTCCCATCGCAGTATACCACTCCATATATTTCGGAGCTTGACTACGTACACCATTTTCGATTAAATCGAAATCTAGTAATAAGTTTAATGCAGCAACTACGATAACAACTGCACTAATAATAATACCGATTGTACCACCTTGGTGAATGTATGGAACAGTTACACCAAACATATTTAGTAGGAATACGACTAAATACATAACCATAATTCCAAGTGTTGNTGTTGCATATAACACTAACATTGCAAATAGAATTGAGATTGTTAGTAATACAGCATTTAAAACGATAGAATCGCCAAATTTCATTGTATAAACTGCTGAAATACTTCCTAACACAACCCCTTCTACCGCTGCATAGATTGGTGCACCAAAAGGTGAAATACGCGGGAAGAACATAGACGCAAATGCGATGATTGCCGCAACGATTAAAGCACCAATTAATACTGGCATCTTCATCGTCCCCTGCATCATTTGTATGTATGAATAGACAGACGTTGCAAGTAGCAAGATAAGCATAATAAACGTTTTGCCTACTGTTCCGCCAATCGTCATCGCAGAAGCGCTTGCTCCCTCTTTACGGAATGCCTCTTTTTTCAACATTGGATTAGATGTTCTCATTTTTTCCCTCCTAAAATAGGTTCTACCAATAGTGTAAAGTTTTTCTCTTTACTTTTCAATATATGCAGCTTGTTTTTATTTTAATCCTTCAACGATGTCTGATAGTTCACTCCATCTTTCCATCTTTTTTTCTAGCTCTTCTTCTGTTTTCTGCTGTGCTTCAGATAATTCTTGTGCCTTTGTGAAGTCAGATCCAACTTTCGCAAGTTCTTCTCCAATTGACTCAATTTTCTCTTCAAGTTCGGCAATTGTATCTTCAATCGTTTCCCATTCACGCTGTTCATTGTATGAAAGTTTACGTTTACGTTGTTGTTTTGGAGCTTCTTCTACAACTTTTTTCTCTTTTTGAACTTCCGCTTTCTCCATAAGTTCTCTCGTTTTTTCCATTTCTAAATAATCTGTATAACTACCTAAAAACTCACGCACTTCGCCTCCACCAGTAAAGATGAACAGTTCATCTACTACTTTATCTAAGAAGTAACGGTCATGCGATACAGTTAAAACGACACCTGGGAAATCTTCTAAATAATCTTCTAGTACTGTTAATGTTTGTGTATCTAGATCGTTCGTAGGTTCATCAAGTAAAAGTACGTTTGGTTCTCCCATTAAAATACGTAATAAATATAAACGTCTTCTTTCACCACCAGATAGTTTACCAAGTGGTGTACCATGTGAATGCGTCGGGAATAAGAAACGTTCTAACATTTGAGATGCACCAATTACTTTTCCATCTGTCGTATGAATAACTTCTGCAATCTCTTTAATGTATTCAATCATACGCTGATTTAAATTCATCTCTTCATTTTCTTGCGTATAATAAGCAACTTTTACAGTTTGTCCTACTTCAACTTCACCACTATCAGGAGATAACTTACCTGCAAGCATATTTAATAGGGAAGATTTCCCGCTTCCATTCGCCCCAATAATTCCGATACGATCACCCGGTTTCACAATATGATTAAAATTATGTAATACCGTCTTATCGCCAAATTTTTTCGTTACATCTTTTAACTCAAGTACTTTCTTTCCTAGACGACTTCCGCTTAGTGCAATATCAACTGACTGTTTTGCAGCTGGTCCTTCTTGTTCCTTTAGCTCATCAAAACGCTGAATACGCGCCTTTTGTTTCGTAGAACGGGCTTTTGCACCACGACGAATCCAAGCAAGTTCACGACGATATAAATTTTGGCGTTTGGATTCTTGTGCCAATTCTTGCTCTTCACGAAGTGCTTTCGCTTCTAAAAATGTACTATAGTTTCCTTCGTAGCTATATAATTTACCATTATCTAATTCAAAAATACGATTCGTCACACGATCTAAGAAATAACGATCATGGGTTACAAGTAATACCGAACCTGTATATCTCGCTAAATATTCTTCTAACCATTCAACTGTCTCATGGTCAAGATGGTTCGTAGGCTCGTCTAAAATTAATAAATCAGGTGTTTCAATAAAACATTGTGCCATTGCGATACGTTTTTTCTGTCCACCAGATAAGTTCCCAACAATTGCAGTGAAGTCCGTAATTCCTAATTTCGTTAAAAGAGATTTCGCATTTGCATTTGCTTCCCATGCACTCATTGCATCCATACGTTGCTGCACTGCAAATAATTGTTCCTGTACTTTTTCATTACTTGGATCTTTTTCAATATTTAATAGTGCTTTTTCATAATCACGAAGAAGACGAATTAAAGGTGTATCACCATGGAACACTTGCTCTAATACTGTCAGTTTTTCATCAAACTCTGGTTGCTGTGATAAATAACTAATTGTATACCCACGTGAATGCGTCATATCACCTGTATCAGGAGTTTCTAATCCTGCAATAATTTTTAATAATGTCGATTTACCAGTTCCGTTTACACCAATAATTCCGACACGTTGTCCTTCTGTAATACTACATGATAATCCATCAAATAACGGCTTTTCCCCATATGATTTTGATAAGTTCTCCACAGTTAACATTTTCATATTTGTGCATTCCACTCTTTCATAAATTGTTCAATAAACTGTTCCATATAACGATGACGAATTTCAGCCTCTTGTTTTGCTGCATTCGTATTCATTAAATCTTTTAATTTCAAAAGTTTTTCATAAAAATGATTTAAAGATGGATCATTATTTTTTCTATATTCTTCTTTCGTCATTTCTTCACGCGGCGGAATAGTTGGGTCATACATTAATCTCCCTTTTGCCCCGCCATATGCAAATGTACGAGCAATTCCTATTGCACCAAGAGCATCTAAACGATCCGCATCTTGAACAATTTTCCCTTCAAGTGACTCTACTGTGCCGCCATGGCCACCTTTATAAGACATATTGGCGATGATATGAAGAATATGTTTACTTTCCTCTTCTTCAACCCGTAGCTCTTCTAACCAATCAGAAACTTTTTTCATTCCTGCTTCTTCACTTTCATTTAGCTTTTCATCTGCCACATCGTGAAGTAATGCTGCCATTTCAATTATAAAACGATTTCCACCTTCTTGCTCAGATAAAGAAATCGCCATTTTATGTACACGTTCAATATGATACCAATCATGCCCACTCGCATCTTTTTCTAAAATATGTTTTACAAAAGTAATTGTTTTTTGAATTTTTTCTTGTTTTGTCATTTTATCTTCACCCAGTTACTTATTGTAACACGCCCGCATTTTTTCATCACATATTTTCTTGTCCGCCCATACACTAGGTGGTAGGCATCATCATGAAGGAGGAATAAACATGTTCTATAATAATCAACCGCCTTATCCAAGGCAACCATTGTATCCTCAACAACAAGAACAGAGATACACAGAACAATACGAAGAACAAGAGTTACAACAGCAAGAACCACAATATGACGAAAACCCATATGCAACAACGCAAAACCAAGAAACTGAATTTCAACAAAATCCATATGACGCACGTCCAAATTATGAATATCCTCAAAATCCATATGCAGCACCACAAAATCAAGAACAGCGATATCCTCAAAATCCATATGTAATACCACAAAACCAAGAACAACAATATCAACAAAATCCATATGCAGCACCACAAAACCAAGAACAACAATATCCTCAAAATCCATATGTAGCACCACAAAACCAAGAACAACAATATCAACAAAATCCATATGCAGCACCACAAAACCCATACACAACTCAACCACAACAACCGCAATACCAACAACAAATGTATCAACCAAACTACGACGCACGTGTCTCACCACCTAAACCACCAACAATAGATCCAACTCAACCACAAATTTTACCGCCTGGACCAACACTAGACATTACACAACCACAAATATTGCCACCTGGACCAATTACTGAACCAACACAACAACAAATTCAACAAGTTGTCGGTACACAGTTTTTACCTTTCAAGAAACCCGTACTAGATTTCGTAAAACCATGGGTAGATTACGGTTTAAATGAAGCAAAACATACATCACATGAACACGCATTAACAGAAGTTGCTGCGATTATGTTTTTAGTTGGTAAAGGCTTCAATCCGACGATTGCACATTATATCGTTGAATCTTGGGAGAAGAATGAGCAGTTTTAGGGTTGTTTATTTGATAAAATATAAAAAACACAAAAGTGCCAAACCCCTTATACCACAAGGGTTTTGGCACTTTTTAATATCTAAAACAAATTTTATTGAAATAATTATTTTTATAGATTTTCATACTTTTTTATATAGTACGTGAACAAAATGTGAGCAAATATGTGAACATATACAGTACAAAATTACACCTTTGTATACACATTTTTAGAAACATCTTACGTTTATCAAACAATAACCAAAAGACGTACCTGCAACCTCATCATATAAATAATAAATATTAAAAAGAGGACACTATAAGCGCCCTCTTCCTTAGGTTTTAAATATGTTCTCCATGATCCATAAACACTTCAATTGCTTCGTTTTGTGGTATGTCTTTTACATTAGTAAGACCAAAAGTAAAAACAGCGGATAACATCATCATTAATAAGATTGCTTTTTTCATTTTAGCGCCCTTCTTTCTATGCTCTTTTTGTCTGCATCTAAAGCGATGTGCAAATACTTGCTTGCTTTTCTGTGATTTTCTGAACCATAGAATCTTTCACCTAAAAGAGAAGCATATTCTTTTACCCAATCATATAATTCTTCTTTTTCAAAATACGAAATACCTTCTATAACCACATTTTCTAATTCTTCTTGCGGTACATAGTTATGTACTGCTTTTAAAATTCGGAAATGATGACGATAACATAAGTCGCTAATCTTATAGCCATTCTCAATATATTCATTAGCGATATGACTATAACCTAACTTAAAATGTTCTCTTGCTAAAAGAAACATAGTTTTAGCGTTATTTTCTAATGAATCCTCTAAGTGTTTAATTGCTAACTCTGGCATGTTTTGACTTGCGTATAAAAGTCCTAAATTATGCTTAACTCGTTTAATAAGAAGTTCATCATTAGATTTTTGGAAGGTACCTAGTGCTGAAAGTAAATATTCCTCTGCACTTTCGAATTCATTTAGTCGAATGTGTGCCATTCCTAAAGTATTTAAGCATGCTGCAGTTTTTAATTCATACCCTGGACTAATTGAAAATACTTCATTCGCCTTTGTAGCAAATTGAACTGCTAGGATCGGTTTTAATACGTGATAGTAATGGACTGCAAGCCAATAATTAAATTCAGCTTTTTCAATTTCATCATGCATGTACTCTAAAAACGTTTCAGCTTTTTCAAATTGCATTCTTGCTTCACTATGGTTTGCTTTATTAATAGCGTAAATTGCTTTAAATAAATGATGATAGTACTCTAAAAATGTTTCTGTAGACTCTGGTAAAGGCTCGATTTTGTCCAGAATATCTTTTGTACTATCCATATCCCGAATTAGCAGTTTATACCGTGCATTCAATAAAGCGTAGTAGACTAATATTGTTTGGTCTTCCTTAATATTATTGATTTTATTTGCAATATCTTCTTTTATTTTCTGAGACTGTAATACACGTTGTGAAATCATAGCTTGATACCATTCGTTTAATAATTTTGTGATTTCTTCTTTAGAAATAATGTCAACACTCATCTACTTCTACCCCCTTTTGTTAAATGTTATCATGACATGCTTGTTTGCATAAATAAGTTTTTGAATATTCTAACTTGAAAAAATTATTTTTGAATATTCATGTTAACAAAATGGTCCCTTTTCAAACCTTAAAAAAGAACACATATTTGTAGTGGAGTTAAAAAAACAAACGTGAGGTATTACATCATGGGATATAACAGCTTTCCTGTAGTACGTGGAAGAGGTATGGTGAAATGGAATCCGTTTGCTTCAATACCGGAGCAATACGAGGAAATACATAGAATGTTTGAGGAACAATATAAAGTACCTAAACCTTTTTTAACACAAGATACTATGGAACGAATAGAAAGAGCGTTAATGCAATCTTTTCACGAGGAAGAAGAAATACATACCTCATACTATCGTGATGGAATGGTGCAAGACATGTACATAAATGTATTACATATTGAACCGATGACGAAAACTATATATTGTACAGATGCTTTTGGTTTGAATACTAAGTTTAAGTTTGATGAATTGGTGAATATAAATTAAAAGAAGCCGCCCGACAGTACTGAAGTGCACCCCAATTGTTAGACACAGCCTAACAATTGGGGTGCACTTCACATATATAGGTGGCTTTTGTACGACAAAAAAGAGCTCTGCTATACAGCAGAGCAAAAGAAAAATATATAACCCTATAAAAATAATACAAATTATTGATACTTTCAAAAGACGAAATTTAAATTTCCATCACAATAATACCTATGTTTAAGTATGAAACATTCTACCTTCACTATAGCTATGAATATTCTTATTTTAGAATTCCATAGTATCCAAATAGCTCTTTGAGAGATACCTCAATACCGAACTTCTTCAAAGAATCTTTTCTTTGTTCAAAGAGAAGTTCTAAAACTTTTTTCTTATCTTTGTCTCTTCCATAATGAATCAACCTATGACAGTTCGGACATATACTAACTATATTTCCAACAACATCTAAACTATTTTCAAAATCAATTCATTTATACGATTAATTGTGTAAGAATTATGATGTGTGATTTCTCCTAATTCCTTGTACTGCCTTACGCTTTTTTTCCATTTCACAATTACAACATTATTTTTTTGTAACTGTTTAAATTGCTCTTGTGTTTCAAAGTTTACAAAATTCATATCAATTCCCCTTTGTATGAAAATGAAATTTCTATAATAAAACTTTATAAGCTTTATATATCCATTCTTCATCTTTGTCTTCTTCCACATAAAAGATTTCTATTTTTATTTCCATACCATTTTCCATTAAAACGTGCGCTTCATATTTCCCATCTACATAACTAGCACAATCAATATTGTCTGCTACTATTTCTCTCCATTTATCAGGTAAACTATCATAAAAACGTTCAATGGCCGCTACTAAAACTAAATCTTCTAAATGAGCAGTTTTAAGGTTGTTTATTTTTAAAAACATCAAAAATGCCAAATCCCTTATATCACAAAGGATTTGGCATTTTTAAGTATTTAGAACACCTGCTAAATTTAAGGAGAAATTAACAGACATGCGTCCGGTATAATGCCGTGTCCACACCCAAGGATCGGTTACATAAAATAACGTATCTAACCTGGGAAGTCTATTAGTCTTTTCCCCTTATAGTAACACTCTCTTCTACTAAGACCTTTTCTTTCTAGGGCCTACAATTAATTTAATCGCTGTTCTCTCTTCATTATTAATAGAAATCTCTTGAAACGCTGGAACAAAAGCTAAGTCAATACCACTTGGAGCGACGAACCCTCTTGCAATCGCAATTGCTTTAATCGCTTGATTTATAGCTCCAGCCCCAATCGCTTGAATTTCCACATTACCACTTGTTCTTAGTACACCTGCTATTGCACCTGCGACTGAATTTGGGCTTGATTTTGAAGATACCTTTAATATATTTTCCATGTAAGTTGCTCCTTCTATTATTTAATCTCTCTTTCGTTACAATTTTAAATATTTTAGCGTATCTTTAATTACTATTCACACCAAAAACAAACGATGCTTCATATGTACATTTATTCTATTTTTTCTGACTTCTTCCTGCCCAGCTACACAAATAAAAACAAAAAATAAATAATCTAATATACATACGATTAAATATCATAGCTTCACCAAACGATAACATCCATACAGCAAAAGATAATATTGCTGTTTTGTCATACGAAATTAATATAGTAAAGTGAAACTTTACTCAGTGGGGGGTTTTGTTCATCCCCACCTAACTTCTTTGCTTTCGCTGAATTTTGAGGTGGGAGTCTTACTGCTCGGAAAATAGCGGGATAAACGTTTCCTCGTTACTTCAATCCATTTAGAAATCCCATTCATTTTTCTATCAAATTCTGAACCTTATCATCTTCAAAAAGTGTTAAAGGTAATACCCCAATACTACATTTCATCATTTGACCACTTTATATTCCAAATCTATCTCCTTTTATAGTACAAGCATACACGCCAATTGTGATTCATTTTCATAAACTATTATGTGTTTTACATTTATTAAGAATAGGAGGTAATATATTGGGTTCATACTATCATTCTTCAAACTCGTATAAAAAATGCTCATGCAAATCTTCTTCCAGTTCAAATAAAAAATGTTCATGTGACCATTCACATAAACGAAGCTGTCCTGCATACGGAACTTTTTGGCAAACTGAATTTATAACTGTTCCTTTTGGCAACCCTTTTCCATTTAATCACGTTGGACCTTTAGCAGGAGGCGTTTCCTTACTAAACCCTACTACTATACAATTTAGACAAGCTGGTGATTATAGAGTTTCGTTCATTTCCAGTATTAATACTACTTTAAATCCTGTATTTCCACATATCCCAGTCATAACTATATTTTTAAATAACAATCCACTTGCTAATAGTCAAGGTGACTTCGCTATTCAAA